>VWZW01007322.1:606407-845686 GCA_013397115.1 Edolisoma coerulescens | reverse complement strand
CACCAGAGGAAATAAAAAAAGCTAATGTAGATATACACAGAAATATTTTTCTTGTCCTCTACAGAACCATGAATAGACTTCCACAGAGATTTCCATAGATATGTTGTCTGATTTGTACCATGATTTCATGTTACCTTTACAGAGCTAGAAATTGTTAGATAGGCATTTTTCTACAACTTAAGATCAAAACTTACATTTTGAGAAAACATCTTATGTGCCACAGGTCAAAGTATAAAGTTGTCTTTGTGAGTCATAGTTTATAATTATTTTATGACATCAGAATCAGCACATTTATTTTCTAGATACAGGCAAGACTGAAAATGGACTAAGATGGCAGCATCTTAAGGGTGTTTTTCCTGTATATTTTATGACACTGGAAAGGAGAGGGCTTTTTTTGCATTTTAAATGGAAAAGTTACAAGTATGCATATACAGTCTTTGATTTTACAAGAACAGCTATCTCAACAAAGTATAGAGGGGCTTTTTCATTTCACCTTTCTGATTTAAGGTTTGTATTTTTGGCTGAGAGAATTTAAAATTAGTGTTTTGTTACTGCTCTTCTAAACTGAAGTTCAAAGAACAAGGGCATATCTCATTGCAATTTAGATAGTTATATAATTCTTAGGGAAATATCAATTACTGGGATTATGGAATATTTTCATATTGTTTTTCTAGAGAATTGACTTCTTCTTTGCTTCTTCTAAAGTCAGACTCTCGGGGAACTTAATTTAGGAAACAATTCTTTCAGAACTGTGCAAAACTTGTTTCCAACATAATAGATATCCAAGCATACCAAACTTTAATGCAGAAATTTGCCTTTACTTGTGTGAGGAACCAATTTAATTTTGATTTTTGTGTCAACATTGTTTGAAGATTACCAGAGGTATGTGGGGGAGGGGCTGCCCACAAGCATGTGCATGAGGCAGCTAGGAGAAGGTGGAGGAAAGCTCTGTCTCTGGGGGGACTTTGCCTGCCAGCCATTTCATGTCTCACATGGAACAGGCAGTCAGTATCTGTGAGGAGGAGCAGACCACCAAGGACACAGCGGCCTCTAGAAAGGTTCTCCAGTCAGGCGGCAGAAGGTCTCCACAAATGGACTACAGTCGGACGTTTGTCTGGCTGATGGTCTCCTGCCAGCGAGCAGAGCTTGGGAGGAGCCAGGGGGTATAAAAGTAACTGCATCACAAGCTATGGGGCTTCTTCTCGCTCTCTCTCCCTCTTGGTGGATGCTGCTGGACACTTGACCAGACACCTGCTGGCTTTGCTTCATTGACCAACCCTGAGCCTTGTGCCTAGCTTGTGTCCTTCCCTACCACTTGGTCTCCTTCACGTGCTCCAGCTGTTGCCTGTCCTGCCTCCCTATGTTCCTTTCTGATGCCCTGCCTGCTTCATCCCTGCCTACCTCATTCCTGCCTGGACCACCTGCTTTCCACCCTGCTTTGCCAATCCAGCCTGCCATGGCGATCCCTGCCATCACCCTGTCCAGGACCCTGCACCTCCTGCCCGAGCGCCCACTCACCTCATGTCCAGCCCCCCGTCGCTGCAGGAGCTGTGCCTGTGGAGTTCTGCCTCTCCAGGAGCTGCACAGGCCCCCAGCAGGCAGCGTGCACACACGCTGCCACTTGGACATCGACAGCACTCCCCAACCTTCTGGTGGCAATGTCCGCTTTTTATCTGTCTCCTCTCTCCCTCTCTCTCCCCCATTCTTTTTCCTTCTCCTTCTTCCTTTTCTGTTGTTTCTATTCTTCTTTACTAGGGCAATGCACTTCTTGTTACCAATAAATGGTTCTCAGATATAATATTTGCCTCATTTGGCTTCCTTTTGTCCTAGAACATCCGCTTCAAAAGAACTCCCTGCAGTTCCCCACAGCAGAATNTCCACCCTGCTTTGCCAATCCAGCCTGCCATGGCGATCCCTGCCATCACCCTGTCCAGGACCCTGCACCTCCTGCCCGAGCGCCCACTCACCTCATGTCCAGCCCCCCGTCGCTGCAGGAGCTGTGCCTGTGGAGTTCTGCCTCTCCAGGAGCTGCACAGGCCCCCAGCAGGCAGCGTGCACACACGCTGCCACTTGGACATCGACAGCACTCCCCAACCTTCTGGTGGCAATGTCCGCTTTTTATCTGTCTCCTCTCTCCCTCTCTCTCCCCCATTCTTTTTCCTTCTCCTTCTTCCTTTTCTGTTGTTTCTATTCTTCTTTACTAGGGCAATGCACTTCTTGTTACCAATAAATGGTTCTCAGATATAATATTTGCCTCATTTGGCTTCCTTTTGTCCTAGAACATCCGCTTCAAAAGAACTCCCTGCAGTTCCCCACAGCAGAATGCGACAACTTGTGTGCTGGTTTTGTCTGGGGTAGAGTTAATTTTCTTCACAGTGGCTGGTATGAGGCTGTGTTTTGGATTTGTGCTGAATACAGGGTTGATAATATAAAGATATTTTTGTTATTGCTGAGCAGCGCTTACACAGAGGCAAGGCCTTTTCTGCTTTCTGTATTATCATGCTGGTGAGGAAGCTGGGGGTGCCTGGGAGGTTGGGAGGAGACACAGCCAGGACAGGTGACCCAAACTGACCAAAGGGATATTCCAGACCATGTGACATCATCCTCAGTATACAGAGTGGGGGGAAGAGGAAGGAAGGGGAGGACATCTTAAATGAAGGCATTTGTCTTCCCAAGTGACCATTACATGGGATGGGGATCTGCTGTCCTGGGGATGGCTAAACACCTGCCTGCCCATGGGAGGTGGTGAATGAATTCCTTGTTTTACTTTGCTTGTGTAAGTGACTTTTACTTTCTCTATTAAACTGTCTTTATTTCAACCCATGAGTTTTCTTGCTTTTACCCTTTTGATTCTCTTGCTGATTCTGCTGCTGGAGGAGCGAGCGAGCAGCTGTGTGGGGCTTGGCAGCTGGCTGGGGTTAAACCACAACTTCATATTGAGGCAGACATCTGTCCTACTTAAGATCTAGAACCCTGTTAGCTGTGAGAAGTATCAAAACAACTGGATCCATGTAATTACAGATTCATCTCCTGGGCTCAGTCCTACTTTAATAACAACCCAGACATAGTTATGCACTACCCCTCAGAACAAATCCGTTTTATTTTGCGCCTTTTCCCCCAATGTTGAACAAAATATTCATTATTCAGCACACTGGAAAACAAACTTCATGAAGGAATGAAAATAAAAGTAAAAAACTTTTTAGGATTTTCTGGAGCAGTTTCAAATCCTCTTGAGCGTAATGAGAGCTTTTTCCACTGACTTTAAAAATTCCTTTCATTCAGTATATTCATAATAGACTACAAAAGGCCCCTTATTTGAATAGTTAAAAAGAAGATAAAAAAGAACTAAGGACTGAAAGTCAAGGTTGTATATATTCTAAGTGTGAAAAGAAACATGCTTGTTAAAAGGATGATTAACCTTTGGTGTAAATAATCAAAGTGGATTCTCTCTACCAACATAGCCTCTGTGACAAATTTTAAGTAGCTGTTATTTTGAAACTGTCTACATGTGGAAATTAATGAGAAGAAGGAATTTATTTACTTCACTGTCGCTATTCTTATAATGCCTGTTTGGCAAAGAAAATGGTGTACTAAAGAAAACTTTAATGCATTGTTATCTTAATATGTTTCCAAAGCATGTTAAAATCCATTTCACAGCAGCACTCTTACAGCAAAGGAGTGCTCTTCTGGAGAGTTACTGAGACAAGTTAGTGGTCTCTCATTTTACATTTTAGTTCATTTCCCATTTATTTCCCCACGTAGAGGAACCCCTAGCCAAATTCAGCCTTCTATTATTTATTTATTCTCTTTTTTTTTAATGTATGGACAACTGTTCCATTATTGCAGCCTGTGATAAACCGATTAGGAGACAAATTGTAGCTTCTAACCTTGAGCTCCCTGAGTATATGCAATTCTTGGCAAAGAAACTATATCAGTGCTTTTCATTGCCACTGATATTTTCCTGTGTTTTGCTGAATTCCAACAGTACGCCTTGTTAATGCTGTTCCTGGAAATACAGATAAACTAGTGCACTTTTCAAGACATTGTAAGGAAAATGCTGCTTTGTCAACATTGTTTACACATTCATTATCAAGCAATTCCTTTAGTATTGACAACATTTTGTAGCCACTCTCTTCATTACAGTACTGGTGTGAGCTGTGCTGCCTACTGACGCTGGGGAGGTGGTTTTTTGGAGGGCAGAGGTGTGCTTTGTTTTGTTTTGCTTTGCTTTGCTTTGTTTTTATTGTAGCCCCTCTGATACAGATAATTTTGCTACTCTGACACCTCTAGTCTATGTTTTTGCATGACATAGCTCAAGTCTTTTAACTAATTTTCTTTTGTCTGATATGGCCAGGGATTCTGTAGGTTTTGAACCAACACTCAGGAAATTCTGACTAGTGGAGTAAATTCATTTGCAGTGAATCCTTTAAAAAAATACTGTTGCTATTTTGCAACTGGAAAATATCTTCATACCAAACTAGTAACTAATTTTACCCCCATAACAGATCTGATCACTTCTGTGTTTCATAAAACTCGGCTGCCTGAAGCCCTCTCTTTGTACAAAAATCTTGGGTTCCCAGTCTTTTTTCCTTGGAAATCTAATTAACAGTATTCTTTTAAATAAGAAGATTACTTTCTGTGAGCAATTAACTGAAATTCAGTCTGCTTTAAACTTTACAGTATAGCAATGAATATTTATAAACTTAATAGAACTTCGCCCTGGTAGGCAATCCCTTTAATCTTATTTGAAGCAGCATGGGGCCCAAGTCTCACTGGATTAACATCATATTTTCTTTTGGCACACACACACAAAAAATAATTTCCTTGAAATGAAATATTTGACCAACTGTTATCCAAATCTATGACAGTTCAAAGTCTGTGTCCGTAAAACTAGAGTGTATATATCCATATTATCTGTGGCTTCATGTTGTGATTCAACAATGTTCTCTCAAGCTCATATGCACTTTTTCTGCACCATTAGCACCTGCTGGCTTGCAAATATCAATCAGGGAATGAAAGGTACAGTAACTTTGGTCTTAAAAGGTAAGCCAAACAGGGGAAAGGTCTGCTACAGTGGAAAAAAAAAAGTAAAAAAGAAAAGCAGACATCCAGGAAGCAAAGACGTCAGCTGGAGTAAAACCACAGAAATATTTTCAGTACTGAATTTCCTCTCTAATTTTGCTTTATCTCTTCCATGTCAAATGCCATTATTATTAAATTGCTTTTGAAGTAAAATCTGGTTTACATTCCCAAAACAAATGGATACTGCAAAAAATTTTCTAGTAATTTCTGTATTATTGCCACATATGCAAAATGCCTGAGAGCTGGTTTTAGAGCTGGGGTTTTTTAGCTTTTCCTCTCATTAACTCTGCCATATGATTTGTGCTTGAAGAACTGTCTTGACTAATTTCAGTGGTTTAGAATGTTTATTTGATGAACTCCTTTTGTTATTTTCCAGCTCTGTTTCTCACTTGTCTGAGCCTGTTTCCTCAAGACTTTATTTTCCTATGTCCTTTTATTCTGCAGTCTTTGTTTTGTATTTTCATTGGGGCCAAAGACATCTTCGTGAAAAATGTGTTCTCTTTAATGAACTCTCTTGGTTTTGCAGGTGATTTGACAGTAGCTGTCTGTCAAGAATATAGATGGGCTGCAGCTTTATTGTTCTAGCGTAAAAAAGAAAAGAAGTAGAATCCAGATCTTTAGGATTATATCATAGTTATATTTTTTTGTAAGAGGTGATTTTGATGCAAAGGACTTTTCAAGAGTAACACAGAGCAAACATAAGGCATTCATTTATCTCTGTGAGAAGGGGTTGCTTTAGGTGATGCGTGTTCCCAGTGGATCTGCACATATTCTGCAGGTCTGATGCATACAGAATTATGTCAAATTTGGTGCACAATCTGGTGTTGTTGCAGAACTACAGCAGAATGTTGTCTTGCAAACAGTTTGAAACTGAAAAAATCTCAAATGGGTAATGAGGTGGCACAGCCTTGGCCAAAACCTTTGCAAACTCAGACCACACGGGGCAGAATACTGCACAAAAATGTTGGTGATGAAGACAGGCTAACAAGGCTAGAAAGGGATGGATACAAAACCAAGAATAATTGTAAAATTAGAAAGAACATGTAGTAATTACACTCTGTGGGTTCTTACAGAACATTTGTCATGAAAAGTAGGCACCACTTGACCTCAACTAGGGACTTAGGTCTAACACCATAGTGCTGGACACAACCGTAGGCACTATACTGGCAATCACCAGAAATACCTGACTTCATCTTTGCATTAAACTGCAGTTGTCAACTGGAAGACAAGCTGTTTTTTTGTTTTGGGGTTCCAGTGGATTTTATGACAAGCTTCTGTCAAGGGTATATATCCTTTTTCAGTTAGTACTGTGCAACTCTAAAGGTTGCTCTTCACAGAGAAAACAAAGTAACTGAAACGTAGGACATTTGACACATTCTGTTGAAAAGCCACATTCTCTTCTTAAAAGCCTGAATTCAGTAGTGTTTTCGCAATCCCTGAAGAAAGAATTCTTGCAAGAGGAATTACACTGCTACTGTCTTTGCAACTCTCAAATGATAGTGCTAATGCCATAATATACAATTCTCCATTATGCAACCAATACTAAATTTGAATTTGAAAAACAACTTTGTGAAATACAAACTCTAGAAGGATTTTTGCTTCCGGATGTAGTCAGCATATGATGCCCACCTCACCAGGGCCAGAGGTTGGACTCAATGATCCTTGTGGGCCCTTTCCAATTCAGCATACTCTATGATTCTACCATCTCTGGACGTAGCTTAGTGAAGATGTTCAAGAAAATATGCAGGGACAGAAAAGCTGATTTTAATTCTGTACAGCTTTTTTAACCTTGCCTGTGATGTCATTTCTTCCAGTATTTCATCTTCCAGTGTGAGAGGTGTTTGGTTAAAGGTTTTTTTCCTTACTCTTTCATACTTTCCTCTTGTTGCAGGTCACAGGAAGGGAGAAAAAGAAATAATGCATAGGAACATAACATGTTACCTGAGATGTCTTTCGTGGCCTGTGCGTTATAAAGAAATCTCTCCAAAACATGGTCCTTGGTTGCCTGGTTGCCACCAGGAATACATTGGTTCTAATTTGGTGATGAAGGTGATAGAAAGTAGAAAAACAGCTGGATATACAAAATTAGATTATAACTGCAAATGGATTTGTGACCTTGTATGGGATATTAAAACATTATTTACATTGCAACACCAAGCAACATTTTTGCCTGCACTGACTATTTAGTTAATTCATTATTTAGTTAGTTCAATACCAAAACTTTTTTTTTTCAGGACAGATTAAGTATTTAAGGTAAAAGATTATCATTGATCACATTCTTTTTTTCAGATACACAAGTGAAAAAAAATGTTAGCTTACTTCTTCATACTAGTGCAACACAGATTTCTCTAATGTGTAGGGGATTTCCTCTACTGTTAATGTGAAGAGCTGTCACATTTCAGATCTTGACTTGTAAAGGAGGAACTTTCCATCCCACCAGGATTTTTATTCCCATGCAATTTTTTTCTTGGAAATGACATCTCTTTTCTAAATAAAAAATAAATAAAATAATAATTCAAAAAAGAGTCTATACATGTTTATTTTGCAATTGTTTTATATGTATTCTTTTCCCATCCCTGTTCCTGAGTAAAAACAATGGCTCTCACACAGACCACCTGAAAAGACTTTTGGCATAAAAGGTTATTAATCTTCAAGATCTTTAAATGCAACATTTCAGCTTTCAGAAATTGGACTTTGATAATAAAATTAAAATGAATTGGAGAAGAAATAGCCAGTGCCACTAGCTGGAATTATTGTCAAATGATTTGTAGACTATGTCTTGACAGATATTTTTCCTGGTGTGTTATCTTAACATGTGATCAGAACTTTACCAAAAGGATAACTGACATTAAATTCACACTACATGTCACTCAAACCTAAAGAGAATCTCAGAAGAAAAAGTTGTGCATTTTATTTTTTTATCTCACTGTTTTCTCCAGGCCAGATTTCAAAAACTTGCTCTAAATATTGAAGGTGTAAAGCTTTTCATAATTTAAAAAGTACTTAAAAATTTTAAAAGGCATACTAAAATGTGTTATTCCCACAAGCCGCCATGAAGTTGCTCTGCTGTTCTCTCAAGCCACCATAAAGCTGCTCTGCTTTCCTCTGGGTCTAGGGTAGTCCTTTTTGCAGCCCTATTGAAGAGGGCAGTAAGAATTATCCTTCAATCTTCCTACTATCCATGAAGTGCAGAGTGTCATTTGTAATGAGCAAGTGACATGAATCGATAATTAGAATGCCCTCAAACACTCTCAAAGAGATGTTGAGAAAAACCTTCCTTTAGGAAAGTTTGACTACTTGCCACCTTGTAGATAAACCTGAGTTTTGGTTGATTACAAAGTGATAATTTCTGGATTGAGAAAGAATTTATATATACATTCTTTTTCCAGATAAAAAGTAGGGAAGAGAAAATGGCCATAATCTGCTGAAGTTACATCTAATTTACCATTATTACAATCAATTTTTTTTATTCTAGCCTGAAAATTGTTGCTTTCCTAAGAAAGAAAATACCCTGTTAAATCAAATCTCTTGTTACATGTCATGATAAAGCAAAGTTCTGTGTCTAGTTACTGTGTTCTGTTGTTTTCTTTCCTTTATCCCATACCATCAAATGTACTAGCTAATACTCAAAAACTAGATAAATTGATAATACAACAAACTTCCACTACTAATTCCAATGTTTTTTACATGCCTACATGCTATATCTGTCCTATTCAAATAATTCATGTTGTTTTCAAGGATAAAGAGGATAAATGTTATTTTTAGTACCCTTTAATGTAATACTTCTATTACTGAATTGTTTTAAATTGATTGCATAGACAAAGTCCTTCGAGATCTGCATTTTTTCACCTTTAATCCAAGTGTGTTGTTATCTTCAGTAGTCCCTGTCCAATTCTTGTGATAATTCTGACAAGTCTATTTCTTTGACTGATGTTTGATTTTGATAGCAACCAGCGTGCCATCTTATTACCAAAAATCCACACGTTTTATTTCTTACCTTTTCTCTAGTGATGTTCACTAACTTATTTCAGATGCCACAGTGTTTTAAACTGCCCAGAGGGATGAGTGTCCTTATTTTCAATTGTCTTTCAAAAGGAAAAATAATTCAATATGGAATAACTCTGTTAGCTCAATGCAATTTATTTTCTATTTTTTCCTATGAGGTACTACAAACAAATATATCATTTAAAGATAATTCTGGGAATCTTATAATTGCACTACATAGATCCTAGAGCTATAATTGATCATTATTGCTTGGAGTTGCCAAGGTGTTTCAGTCAAACTTTTTTAAAATTTTATTTACAACATTTATTCTAATTTTAATTGTTGGTTCATTAATAAGACTAAATGCACAATTTCATCTTTTTATCTACACCATTACGAAAATTTCTTGGGATTTCCTACTGACAGCTAATTATAGTGCCTATTGTATTAAAAGTACACTTCTTAATTAAAAATAGTTTCTTAATACTAATAGTTTTCTGAAATGCTATCTAAATTAGAAACACTAATGTTGTTATGATTCTTTATTTGAAAAGTGTTGTGTTTAAAAACCTAAAATACTTTTCCTCTTGATTTACTTATCTGTAAATATGCTTTTAAGCATCCTGAGAAAAGGTTCAGAGCGAAATAAGAGTGTATCAAGAACAGAACAGAAAGTCAAAAAATCTGAATCCTATTTGTACATGATCAAAAATTCTTACAACAGAAAATCACTTAATTGCTCTTTAAAGGAGAAACAAAACCTCTCTTGTCTGAAGTCTAGGACAAAAAGTCTGTCTCTTATTCTGTGTATAAAAAATCTAATCCTAATTTGGGAATATTCTATAAAATCAGATATTATCTTGAAAATCTTTACAGGAAATAATGAGCAAAACCAGATATAGTTATTCCTGAACATCATTTTTATGTGTCTTCTGATTTCTACTTTCTAAGCATTTCCATAATATGTTGATATTTAAACACTGATATTTTTTTCTTTTTAAGGGACAACTAATGGCCTATTTATGCATCTATGACTTTTTTTGCAGTGGCCTCAAGGAAATTGCTGCTTTAAGTTTCCTGTCAAAGGAATTCAAAGGAAGGTAACTTCAGTAAATAGTTTGAAGACTTGAGCGCTATGAGGAAGATCTTCAGCACAAGAAGAAGAGTTGAAACCTCAGGTACACTCCCCAGTTACAAGCCCTTCAGTTCTGTAGGTCCCTCCTTTGTTAAAAGGAGAATTTAAAATTCCAGCAGTTTATACATGAAAGATATACATGATCTAACAGTTCTTAATTAAATTTTCCATTGTAATTACAGTCAGTAATGACCAGGAAATTACAATATGAGCAGGAAATCTTTGTGACTCAGATGGCCACCTGAAGTGTCTCATAAGGATTTTATGCATCATTAATCTTTCTTCAGCTATTTAGATTTCCATCTACTTTGAAATTTTTGTTTTATGAGTCTAATGCATGTATTTATAACTTGTTTTGGGTTTTTTTACTTTAAACATATTACCTTTACCAGGTTTTCACAGACCTAGGCATTTTTACCTTGATACCATTTTTCTACAGGTGAGTGAAATCAGTTACAATTTTAGCAGAGCACTGGGGCTTTTTACATTTAAACTCGAGTGACAGCACAGAAATAATGGTTTCGGTGAGGCACTATTATGTATCAATTTCAAACTGCTATTTTTTTTATTTTAGAAACTGTATTCTCTTCGCTAATGTCATTGATATGCTAGCAGGTACATTTCTGCCTGAGAAGCATATTTAGGGGTGTAGGTGAGACTTCTATTACTCCTGGGCATAGATCCAAAAAGAAGCATAAGCTTTGCTTTCTGAGTGCACTTACAACCATATGCAGTTCTGAAGTGTGGCGTTTTTTGTGGATATCATAAATACCCTTGAGTAACTGAATCACAGAATCAGAGATTTGCTGAGATTGGAAGGCACCCCTAGAGGTCATCTGGAAAAACACCCTGATTAAAACAGGATTAGCTGGAATAGGTTGCTTAGGAATGTGTCCAGTTAGGTTTTAGGTTTTGGGTTTTGAACAATTCAAAGGACAGAGAATCCACAGCTCTTTGCAATCAATTCCAGTGTAACTACCCTCACTGTATTTTCTGTCAGAATTTCCACTCTTCCTGTTTGTGCCCAGAGCTTCTTGTCATGTCATCAGGTACCACTGAGAAGAGTCTGGCTTCATATTCTTTACTCTTTCTATCAGATATTTTTTGCAAATTGCATAATAATAGTCCAGAGAAAGTGCTGACTGCTAGAAGTAGAGAGCACACACTAGGTAAAAAATACTTTTGTACTTGTTCTCTTTCTGTTCTTCTTTTCCTAAATACCTCTGCCTGGTCTGGCCTCTGTTACACATGGACGAATGAGGAGAGAATCTCTATCCAATGGAAATTCTTTCATAACTCTATACATGTAAGCTATTCTGGGAAATAAAAATACTGCACTGTTATAGATAAAAGCGAGATCTTCTGAAGCAAAATCCTGGTTTCTACCTATGCATTAGAGAGACCAAGTTTTCTGTCTTCATAGAAAGAGTGAGTGTGGTCTGATATTCTTAGGGAATTAAAGATATATACTGGGATTGATACTTTCATATTGAAAATCAATGAGATATACCTATCTATATATCTAATTTAATGTTTTTTAAACATTCGTCCCATCATGTCAACATTTAATTTTGAATAGCATGATGGTTTTGTTCAGTGTATTCAATATCTTCAGCAGTAGTGGGATTGAAGACAAAAATGTTCAAGCTTGAGGAAAGACATCAGGAAGTTTTGTCTGAACCTGTCATTTTTGCAATATTAGTCCCAGAGTGTCATAGATACAAGTTTTCTTTTGAGAACCATAGAAGGAGGAAGGTAAAAAATGTTCAATCTGCCAAATTTCTCTTTCCCATTATATTTTACTCTGACCAGTATACCAGTATCATGAAATGGAAGGAAATAACAATGGAAATAACTATAAACAAAACATCAAAACCCTTTCTGTAAAAGATCAGATGGAGAATCAGATGAACATGTAGATTTGTTCTTCAGTCTAGAGCTAATTGTTCGCTTTACAGTCTCAATGATAGGAGAGGATCACAGGATCCTAGAATCATAGAATGACCTGGTTTAGGAGGAACCTTAAATATCATCTAGTTCCAGCCCCACTGCCATGAACAGGAACACCTTTCACCAGACCAGGTTCCTCAGGGCTCCATCCAGCCTGGCCTTAAACACCTTCTGGGATGGAGCATCCACAACTTCTTTGGGCAACCTGTTCCAGTGCCTCACCACCATCACAGCAAGTTAGTTCTTCCTAATATCTAATATCTCTCTTTTAGTTTGAATCCATTCCCCTGATTCCTATCACAACATGCTCTCATAAAAAGTCCCTCTCTTTCTTTCTTGTGAGCTCCCTTCACATACTGGAAGGCTGCAATTAGGTCACCCTGGAGCCTTCTCTTTTCCAGGCTGAGAAACCCCAGTTGTCTCAGCATTTCCCCACAGCAGAGGTGCTTCATCCCTCTGATCATCTTCATAGTGCTCCTTTGGACTTGCTCCAACAGGTCGATGTCCCTCCTGTGCTGAGGACCCCAGAGCTGGATGCAGCACTGCAGGTGGGGTCTCACAAGGGTGTGGTAGAGGGGATAAACATCTTTCATTTCAGGAAGATACTGTTTAGTCCTTCATTTTGTACATATATGATTAATTCACTTAATGCGGGAAGAGCTGTTCATATTAACTAAGCAGATGAATAAATGTCTGTAAAAACATGCCTAAATAAAGAAAAATGCACAAAAATCACACTGATAGTAACATGGCTGTATGTGAATTTAATGTGTATACACACTTTGTCCATGACTCCTTTCGTAGCCATCCCTGACTTCATAGTTGTATAGGAAAAAGTGTGAGCCTAATAAGGAAAAATTAGAAATCATTTAAATATCCTTCAATAAAATTTTCTATTCAAGGATTTTTTCCCCAAAAGAATAAAGCTGAAAGACTTTTTTCTTTTGCCATTTAGCTGCAAGACTAGAAAGGCAAATGTGTTTTTTGACCCTTCATATATATTTGCTCATTGTAATATGTATTTCAGCAGTGTTAAGAATTATTGTTATTCTGTGTATCAGTGTAATTTCTACAATCAGGTTTTCTGACTGAGTGATTAATTTTTTGATTTCCTTAGTAAGATCTTTATAATTATTCTCTCATGACTCTGCATTCTTGAAAATCCACTTGTATCTTTCATTTGGAAAACTATATTCTGTAATTTACAATGTATTTTTAAAGTAATTTCTTTTGTTCAGTATTAGTTGTCAATATATCATCATTCTGTATACTAAATGTTTCTTTCAGGCATACTACCAAAGTTGTAGCTTTGATGAAATGTTGCATATTTGCTTTGCTGTTGGGAGTTATTTATCCAGCTAAAGCGATCTAATGGCCTCTGGTTACAGGTTTTTTTCACCTCAGACTGTTTCATATTTATGTGATGCTGAGAATACACCTCGCTTTGTAACCTGTATAATACATTTAAAGTACTGTGTGTCCTTCCTACTTCAAGAGCTAAAATAATCTGGGTAGTTTGCCTTTAAGTATGTTGGTCTGCCTTCAAGCTGATAACATGCACATTTACAGTGCAAGTTCCTGAGACATTTAAAGTGGTTACTGTTATCCAGTGTCCTTGTCCTTCATGATTAAATTTTGAAAGTCATATTTGTTTCATCTTTTCTGATGAAAAGTGTTATCAGCAAAATGAGATTGGTACACACCTTAAACATCTCTTTCTAGTACCCCTACAAGAGATGTGATGGATGTCATTATGCGGATCTGAAATGTGCATGCTCTGCATTTTTTCCTGTTACTTTTACAGACTGCTATTAATAGAAAAATGTACTTTATAAATCCTGCCAGGTTTCCAATTGCTAGGTAAAATCTAAGCTGTTTGACATAATAACTCCAGTACTTTTTAATTAAGATAGTTAATCCTTCTCTGTCAACAAGTTAGTTTCTTATACATGTTTCTTTTCTTGTATGTAGTTCATTTATCACTTTATTTAGCACTTTGGTATTTTTTCTCTATGCCCTGTTATTTTAGATTTTTATTGGACTGAAGAATATTCCTGTTATGCTAATTTTTCCATTTCTCATTTAGTTGCTGTCAGTAAAATCAACTGTTTCAGTTTTTAATATCTGTATAAAATGGAATTAATATTAAAGTAATGCCTTATTTTCAGCAAAAGTTGTTATCCAATTACTGTCATTTTCTACAACACGAGTGTCAGATTTGTTGAGGCTGGTGTGATCTTGTTATTTTCTAATAATAATTGAATTATTTTTAAAGTGACATGTAGATAATCAGTTTACTGTGATGACCTTATTCATCACTAGCAGCACTTATCTCACAGAGTCACCTTGACTTCCCTAAGACTTCACATGGTATAAGCTAAGTATGTTAAAATGCCTCACAATTTGGCAATCATACTGGATTTGGCATTCCATACTGGAGCCAAATTAGCAACTGCTTTCCTTACCTGCAAAGTGAGCGAGCAGCTGCGTGGTACTTAGCAGCCAGCTGGGGTTGAGCCACAACAGACCTCGGCTAGGGATCAGACCGATTTGAGATATGTATGGACATAAAAAATCTCTGAGAAAATGGTTCAGGCTGTGAATGTTAACACACAACATAGGTCAGGAAGACTTCTTGTTATTATACAGTAATAAATTAATACCTGAGTACGTCAAATACCCAGCCATGTCTCCAAGAGTTACGGAGCTTTGGTGACTTGCATAAATCACTAATTGCTTTCTCTGGTTTCTCTTAAAATTTGTCTTCCGCTATAATTTTTCTTCTTTTAGGAGACAAGTGTTTCTGATATCTTCAGAAAAACTAACTGATCAGATTTCTCATGTTTTTCTCCCTTTCCTACTATGCCATGATGATTTTTTGCCTTTTCTTTTATACACCTTTTATATACCCTTTTATATAGCTTTTATGTGTCCTCACTGCTTTATGCAAGCATGCATACTTGTAATTACTTAAGTGCGATAACTTAGCATCGTCCTAGTATTCTGTTAAGCTAAGAAACCAAATCCTGGAGGCCTCGCTCCTGGAGGCTGGAAAGCCCTAGGCTATCCTGAGAAACCAAGGTCCTCTCTAGAACACATCCTGTAAACTAAGATAGGCCCATCCAGGAGGGAATTCTTTGGGATGGGGGAATATCACAATCATCATTCAAGTCTCTCATTGGGGAATCTTTGATAGATATGCTAATTTGCAAGGTCTGTAAATTGTATACGCGATCTATCGTGTGTGTGCATTCCGGTGCATTCCACCTTGGCAAAGTGGTGCACCTTAAGGATCCTTAAATAAACACCGAGGTAAAAACCCCTTTTTCCCTTAACTGTGTCTGGCTCTTAATTTTAAGACCAGGGAAAGGCTACACTATCAGTATAACACCATGCTGCTTTGGGTTTCTCAGAAAATTTCTCAATACTACTCTTCCTGCTTCTTATCTTCTTCCTTAGATTTTCTTTCCAACTGGTGTATGTACATATAAAATAATGTCATAGCTTTGTATCTTTAACTCTAGCCCCTGACCTAAAACAAAACAAATAGAAGGCATACAACACATTCTGAACTCATCTGTCCTTCCTTCCCAAATCTCTGTTTTACTGTGATGTGACATTTAGAATTGGATTCCTTCCACTCAACTCCTGTTCTCTTCATCTCCTTAGAAGCAAGCAGGGTTTTGGGGTTTTTTTCTGATAAAATTCCTTAACTCTTCATGAAGCTTTCCAGCTTTATCCAAAATATACATGAAAAACAGGCGACCCTTCCTTGTTCTTGTAATTTTTAGCATTCTTGAATGATCAAGTCTTCCCTCCGCCTTTTCTTCTCTGCAGTGATTTTGGTGTAGATGACTATTAGGCCTTACATCAGCTTCAGTTATTTTTAGAGTTCAGTGTAGAGCAAAGAAAGATCTTAAATACATCAGCCTCACGGCATCATATAACACAAGACTGCTTGTCTCATGTTTATCTTACCAAAAGGAATTAGCTTTCTCTAACAAAAACAAACTCAAACAAAACTAAAAGATACTTATAATGGTTTAAGTGCAGATTCTCCTCAGGATTTAAATGTTTTAACCTGATCAGGACTAGAACTTTCATCTTTAGCCATGCCTTCAGTATGAGGACACAACTTCACATAAAACTGTGCTGTGTCTTCATCAAGGAAACAAAACCTCACGTAAAAAGCCATTTTGTCTAGTTCCCAGACTAAAGGAGGAAGAGGCTTGTTTTTCTAGTAATTCATTTTTTTTCAAAGGTGCTTCACAGTGGAAACTATGGTGCACAATATGTAAATTAATGCTTTGAAACAAAAACGTGATTGAATCGGGATTCACGTTCATGAAAAGATGAACAAATTCATAGATGCTCAAAGAAAGACACAGACATATGCAATGTACCGGGTTCAAACTTAATTAGAATCAAAGGTTTCTCAGCTTTATTCCAGTGACATTGATTATTTTTAGTACTATATTTAACCCCATATACATTGGAGAAACAGCATGAAAAAAATGCAAAATTGCTTTTAAAAAATCATCTCACTTGTGAATTACATATGCTTCTTGTGCAGTGTCCCAAAAGTGTCTACATTAATCCTATAGTATAAAAATGTCTAATTAGAACAAATTTGATAAGCAGTCACTTATCTGCATTAAACATATGTGTCACCATTCTTTGTACAAGTAAACCTATTATTTCTAAATGAAATCAGAGCCATTAGATAGAAAGGCTTACTGAAATAGAACTTTCTTCATTACTAAGCAAAATTGGGGATTTCTGTTTCAGAAGGGAGCCCACATATCATTTCAAAGTAAATAACAGTAATAGACATAATTAGCACTATAAAGTGTTCAAGAGTCTTGAGGAAATTAGGATGTGTTGCGTTTGAATGGACAAGATTACTTCTTAGGTATTGCAAATATGTATTAAGTATATTAGCGTTTTAAACAGGCTTACAGAGAAATAGCATAAGAAGCAACACTCTGGGAAATGAATCTGAATAGATTGTGAAACTCTTTATGTGATTAGACTGCTTCAAATTTGGTTTTGTCCCTGGATCTTTATGTAGTTGTGAAACATTATTCATCGGTCATGGAAAGATCTGTAAAACAGGGCTCAGTGACATTGTTGTTAAATGGATTTTTATAGAGCACTCATTATGTGTGACAGAAACAGTTTAACAGTCAAAAAAAGGGAGCATTATTCACCACTTTTCATTCTTCTTTGTGACTGTTACGTTTTGGATATCTACATGACTTAGTTATTTCCATGGGCAGTAAAGAATAGTGCTATTTCACCAAAACCTGTGTTGGTTTATGGTTAGTGATTCAATATTTGTCCAGCCAATTTGTGGGAATGTTAACCAGCTTAAGCGGATAAATTATTTTTTTCTCATCTTTTTTTGAGTAACTATATTATCTTTTGAGTAATATTAATATAAGGCTTGATAAAGTCAGATGATGAAGCTTGGAATTCAACAAAACCTTACCTGCAATTCTTTTTTAATGAGACACTTATAGAGGGGCAAACTAAGGCAATGATGAAGGTGACTAGGAATTTTCCCACATGCTCATTTAGGTTTAACCATTTACATGCTTCATGGTGTCCCCTTGGGTCCCGTCACTGGTCGCCAGAAAGAAGACATCAGTTCCTGCCCCTCCTCTTCCCTTTTTGAGGAAGTTGTTCACTGCTATAAGTTCTCCCCTCAGTCTTCCCTTCTCCAGGCTGAACAAACCAGTCCTCATATGGCTTCCCCTCTAGATCCTTCACATATCTTCATGACCCTCTTTTGGACACTCTCTAATCGCTTTATATCCTTATTACACTGTGGTGCCCAAAACTGCACAGAATATCCAAGGTGAGGCTGTACCAGCACAGAGCAGAGCGGGACAATCCCCTCCCTTGCCCGGCTGGCGATGCTGTGCCTGATGCACCCCCAGGACACGGTTGGCCCTCCTGGCTGCCAGGGCACTGCTGATTCAACTTCCGTCGGCCACGAGCCCCTTGTTTAGCTAGGATGCTCTCTCTAGGCATTTAGCCTCTTTTCTCACAGTTTTTCTTACAGTTTTGCTCAGACTAAAACAATATTTTTTTTAACACACAAAAATTTAATTCATTTTCCTCCCTCACATCTATGTTCGCTGAAGCTACTATTTTCATTTATGAGTTGTACTCTATTTTTTTTTTTTTGGATAATCTGAAAAAAAAAAAGATTATTGTTTTCCCGTAGAAGGAAAAAAAATAGCCAAAAATCAAAATAAAACACAAAACACCACCCCAAATAAAAAAAAAGAAACCCACACCAACCAAGCAAAGCTGAGTGATTTCAGTGCATGCTTTGGTGGAAACAATTAAACCCCAAATATCTGATGTTATGTTTCAGTGAGCCGGTATGCAGATCAGACTAGAAAAAAGATCTTAACCTTAGTATTCATTCTGTATAACTTTTGTGCTTCTTAAAATGTGAAGAGTTTTTTTTCTGCAGTGAGTGAATAGTATATTTGGAAAAACCCAAGAGTGTCATGCATGTAAATGTCTAGGAACAGGTCTTGGTACAAGTTTTCAAGAGATATATTGGACTATATGAGTGTTTTGATTGTTGTGAATATTTACCTCCTCAGATATTTAATCCATGTACCTTGATTTCTTAGTTCTGCCTTATTGAAAATTCAGTTCCTGCTTCATTTCTAGGCACTTTAAACAAAATCTGTTACAACACATCATATTTGCTGCTACATATTTTCATGACTGTTTACAGTATTGTGAGCAAGAATATTTGGTGAGAAATAGCCATATGCTTTCATTTTCACACATATTTTGCACACACTGCAAATATTTCCAGGATGGATTTGCATTATTTTACTTTAAGGGTCTTGGTATAATTGTGCTGCTCAGTTCATTTAGAGTGCCTCCTTATTTAGTTACTTTGTTCATTAATTTTGCATAGCGGAATATAGTAGCAGAATTTATGGCAATTGAGATTAGCTGTCTTGATTTCAATTTAGTTTGCTAGAAAACAAAGTATGCACAAATTACACACAAGCAAATTATCTTAAATGTTTAGTCCCCTAAGTTTATAGATACTGGTTTGCTCTTTATTCTAAACACACTAAAACCAAATGTGCTTGCTATTCTATGAATTATGGGCTATTCCCATTCTACAGAATTACCTGTTTGTTCCTTCTTTAGTTATAGGAGCAGATTTTTTTGTCTGGGCTTATTTATGAGTAATAACTTAATCACATTGGACTCATACCTCTTATATTCATAAGTTTCTTAAAAGCATAGGGCAATATTGTCCTCTAGTTATGTGTGTTCTTGAAAAATATAGCAAGTATCTACAGAGCCCTCTGTCACGTGAAAAGGGAGATTTCCTCAACTCTTATTGTCTGATTTGTCTGTCAGCACCCCAGGAAAGCTGAGACCCTTGTGCCTGACCACTCTGTCAGCATCCTCTCAGGGGGAACCTTCACTGAGTAGACCTGCTGGATCAGAGAGCACTTTGACTTATTCAGGGACACACCAACAGCATAAAGGAGACCCCTCAGCATGTCTCCCCACTTTAGGACCCCTCAGTGAATCATCCACTTTGAGTATGTAGTCTGCTGCTGGAGACTACCAGCACCCGTGAAGGACTCACACCAACACAATCACACTCTTTTTTAATATAAAACTGTAGCAGGTTAAGGTTCAAGGATTGATGGTGATAGTATCTGTCTGCAAAAATGTATTCAAAGCAATACACAGACAAGTTCAAATCCCCAGTTAAAGTATTTAGTGTGCATAGAGTATGATTCTTACCCAATAGGTGTCTCTCACAGGAGAAGACAGGTTCAGCCCATCAACTGATCCCAGCAGCTATGATGGAGTCTTCCCCATTCTCAACTTACTTTTGTACTATTTCTTTATGTTAGGTGAAGATTGAGTGGCTCTAGTCATACATACTTTTGTTACTGATGGGTGTACAGTCAATAAAATACAGTGCACATGCCCAGTGAGGGTTGGCTGCACCTTGGAGATGGGTACCTTTGGGATGGAGGTGTGCATTAATATTACAATTAGGTAATAAAAAAACAAGTTCATCTGAGGACAGCAATTTTGGCCCAGTCGCTGGCTCAGCAACAAGGCATCTCCTCCTCTCTCCCCTGATTGACAGGTGTTATGTGGATTCTCAGCTACAAAGTACCGCCGAGTTCCCCTCCCTGCAAGGATTTCAACAGAGCCTGGCTGCGGTGTCCCCACCCTGCTTCACCCTCTGTTCCATCCCCCTTAGCAGGTGCTTATGGTTGCAGATTGTGTGTATGGGGAATCAACGTGGAATAGGTTTTGAGCGTGCCAGCTGCATTCCTTCCAGGGAGCAGCAGCCCCATAATTTCCGTACCATTATAACTTCTGTTAACATGTGAACATAACTTCACAGTTTCCTCTAATTTTATCCCCAGCCATCTTTCCCCAACCTCACCACCCAATATTATAACTGACAGAAAATTGGCTTATTCATTCTAAAGTTAAAACCATTTTCACATATAACTTCAACTCAGTGGAAAGGAACAGTGCAATATTTATATAAAGAAAATCTTCAAGGGGGTTTTCTTATAAAATGGTGCAAGTTTTATTTTGCATTTTCATCAGAGCAGGGATGGGGGTGAAGCATTTCTGAACTGAAATTTATGAATCAAATGAACTGACCAAATCTTTTTCTGTTGATAATGCCCTTAAAATATAAAAGATTTCCCCTTATAGTCAGCATAGTTTGGGCATCAATGTTGCAATTCTCACATTTGGAATATTTAAACTGGAATATCACATTGCCTAGGCTAACAGCAAGAATTCAGGCCACTATAGTCCCAATGCTGAGGACATGCATTCTCTTCTAGGACTGTTTGTGCCAGTACAGAGGTTCTTGCTCCTCTGTCCCCAGCTACTAGTTACTGTCTTTCCCTGTTACTTCTCCCTAATGTATTCTAAAAACTGTTTCACCATAACCCATCTCAGTCTAACTGAGATGCTAATGGAGAACTAACTACAGTTTAACTAGGTAATTTTGCCTGAAGATTAGGAATCATTTGTCTGCTCCCTGAGTGCATGATTTGCACTTTACACTAGTAAGTTACCTGTCATTTCTACTAACTAGCTTAAAGAGCAAATCATCATCCTCAAGATCATTCACTTCTGACTATGTGGCTGTTTTGACTCCTTTATCTACTGTGTCCTCCAGTTTTGCTCACTGGAATTTTCAGCAGAACTTCACACTTCAGTGCCAGTTTAAAAAAGAATCTAATTAAATTGGTTCCTAGTCTGATCACTGAGAAACTTTGATACCGACAGCACATGTGTTCCGTTTTGTTTTTCCCCCTATTCATTTGCATTTTCTCTGCCAGAGTTGTAATTTTGCATGCCAATACACTTACTGGAGGAGCCACACAGCTACAGTGCTTTCTCAGCCTCAACATATGCTTGGTTTTTATGAATGAATACTACATTTGTTTTGCTATTGTTATTCTAATGAATAAATTAGCCTGTTAATACACCAGTTGACATTTATTTACATTTCATACAAAGTTCTTATTACAGATCATCTTTTGCAATTAAACTAAGGTCAAAGGCACAACTACTGCATAGTTGCTAACACAACACCAATACCTAAGTCCAAGCCCTTAGAGAGAATCTTCTGAGTATCGAAGCTCTTGTTCCTAATTCAATCTTTAGCCAACAATTGAAACTGTAGGATTAGAAAATGAATTTCAGAGCAATTACATTTGAGAAACTGTTATAATAAAGACATTGGTGAATAGAAGTCTCAGAAGTGTCAATGAGTTTTGGTCTTTTCCCAATTTGACTGAAATGTATTAAATAATAATCTCTGCATATTGAGAGATGAACAATTGGAATAACACTTTTCTAAAATACAGTTATGTTAGAAATGAACAGTCTTTAGAAACTCCATGACTATGGCAATTTTTGGTGACCTAACATAAAAGCAATAAAGCTTTACTGTTAATTTAAAAATTCTATTCAGTGCTGATAAAAGAAGACTAAGAAGTTTACATAACTTCAGTGGTTACTATTAAGACATCATCTCTAGAAGAACCAACATGTATCAGCATACTACTAGAATCTAGCAACAGCCATTAGCCAACAATCCTGCTGTGTGGTAACTTCATAAGGAGTAGCCATACAATACCTGAAAACATACTCTTATTTTAGACTAATGTAGGTGTGCAGTTAATCTGACAGAATCATTTGTTTAGGAACATTTTTATCATTGGAAGATTTTTTTTTTTTTAAGTGTTTCCTGAGTCTCTGTGTGTTTGAATATAATACTCAAGAGCCAAATAAAATATTCTGTGTTTGAACACTGGTCTGGCTTAATTTTATTTTCACAGGACTGAGTAGGAATAGACTGCTTCACTGGCACTGTAAATAAATTACTGTTTTGCTATTGCTCTAGCAGTGATCATCCTTCAAAATTATGAAAGAGAAATAGAGATCTAATGCAAAAAATGTGTTTTTTCCTATACAGTAAGATTTTTGATTCATCTAAGTAGAGCAGCTTTTAAGATATTGGCATTCCTGAAGTAACTGAAGGGATCTTTTGGAAAACCCCATCAGTCCTCTCTCATGCCTCACTGCTCAATGTCCTTTGAATTGCCACTCAGTGGCTGCCTAACTTCAAACCAACATAGGCCAAATATATCTCTGTATTTCCAATGAAAACTCTTCATCCATAGGTTTACTTGGGACCTTTGCTAATCCAGTGGTCCTGCAAGTGAGAATTCCCTAGAATTCTGTTTCTTTCTATTTTATTTTATTAATGGACTCCAGAAAAGCAAATGGCATAAGACTGCCCCATTTTAAACAGCTCTTTATTCAACAAGATAAACTAAATGTCCAGAATTCATTATAGATAATGTTTACATATTATTCTATGCTGTAAGAGGAAATACTCAGGTTTTTCAAGCAATCAATAATTTGGACTCCCATATCCTGTCTTGTTGATGCAACTCACAGGATACTACATGAGATACAACTACTTCACCTTCATCTTTCCTGAGGTCCAATCCAGCATGGCAGTTCTAAGTACATAGAATATAGAGAACCACAATCATTAAGGTTGCAAAAGACCTCTAAAATCATCAACTCCAACCCTAGCCTAGCTCTGCCATCCTCACCTCAAAACCCTGCCTCCAGTGTAAACCTCCCACGACACAATGGAGTGTTTCCTCTCATTCTGTTACCTGTGGGAGAAAAGACCAACCCCCACCCGTCCAAAACCTCCTTTCAGGTAGTTGCAGAGAGTCTTAACGTTCCCCCTGATCTTTCCTTTCTCAGACTAAAGAATCCCAGCTCCCTCAGCTGCTCCTCAAAGGACTTGTTCTCCAGACCCTTCACCAGCTCTGCTGCCCTTCTCTGGACATGCTCCAGCCCCTCAATGTCTTTCTTGTCGTGAGGGGCCCAGAACTGGACACAGGATTCAAAGTGTGGCCTCATCAGTGCCAGGTACAGGGGGACAATCCCTGCCCTGGTCCTGCTGGCCACGCTATTTCTGACACAGGCCAGGTGCCATTGGCTTCTTGGCCACCTGGGCACAGCTGGCTCATGTTCAGCTACCAGTTCAGTCTACCAGCACCCCCAGGTCCTTTTCCACTGGGCCACATTCCAGCCACTCTGCCCCCAGCCTGTAGCATTGCCTGGGGTTGTTGTGATCCAAGTGCAGGACTCAGCACTTTGTCATTCTGAAACTCATATAATTGTCCTGTCACCAATCAAGCCTGTCCGGGTCCCTCTGCAGAGCCTTGCTACCCTGCAGCAGATCAACACTCCCACCCAAGCTGCTGTCATCCAAAACTGACTGAGGGTGCCCTCAGTCCTCTTGTCCAGATACTGAAGATATTTAACAGGACTGGCCCCAACACTGTGCCCTGGGGAACACCATTAGTGACTGGTTCCCATCTGGATGTAACTCCATTCACCACAACGTTCTGGGCCTGGCCATCCAGTCAATTTTTGACCCAGCTACAAGTGCATCTGTCCAAGCCATGGGAAGCTGGTTTCTCAGGAGAGTGCTGTAGGATGCCTATAGAATACACATGAAACAAACTTCAATAGGACATTCATAATCCATCTTCCTGTCCAATGCAGGATCAACACAACTATATTTTTTCTAAGATGTTATGTGAAGTCTGCTATTCTAATAAATCAAACCTGCAAATGAGAGGGACCCAACTGTGGATCATAACATGCTAAAGAAAACAGTGGCATAGCACAAAGTAGCAAAAGTCAGTGTCACAACACTAGTAAAGTTGCCAGTTGTACCAAACTACCCTGAGATTCTAGTAGACAACAGATGTGTTAATGACATTGTAGAGACAACTCTCATGATTTTGAAGCCCAAATGAGTTAAAAGTTGTACTTAACTGCTAAAGAAATGCCCTGCTTGCTTCCATCAACTAATGTTGCTTTAGACATGCAGCTTTCTGGCTGCAAACAAGCTTTAACTACAGCTTTGTGCTTTAATTCAGATACTTGGAAAGCTGCAGTGGATAGAACTGATTCAGTCTGTGCACAACCTACTTCCTAGCTGTCCTGATATCACTTCGTCAATGGGTTCAAGTGATGAAATTAAGAAAATGATCCAAACTTTGTTAAAAGCCATTGCATGTGTCTAAAACTGGAGTAAAAACATTTATGCTTTTGAACAACAACTGTTGGTAACTGCTGTTGTACAACCTGACCATTAAGCATTGTGAATGCTTAGTAGTCATAGAGATGACTTGAAACACACAGGTTAACTTTACCAACAAAAAGTTTAAAATCTTTGCCTGTCTGCTATGGGTGACTCCAGAATTAAAAGACAAATAGACAAATGTTTTGAGGACCTGCATATTAAATTGATATGCTTATTACCAGTGTTTGAGGACTAGCATCTCTTGTAGTTTTAGTCATTAGTCTTGAAGCACACAGAACTAAATTCATCTGAGTTCAGCAACAGCAACTCTATTGGAATTACAGAAGAGGAATGTATTTGCTAGATGTATTTGGCACATAATCATTAATGTTCAGAGCTATATAGAGTACAAGTGCTCAGTTCTCTACCGAGAATGGTTATTCTTCTCAAAACTTATGTAAATAGACCAATTTAATAGCAAATTGCACTTTTCTTTCATGAAACATATCAAAGCTTTATTTAGAAAAACTGTTGAAGTAAATCTAAATTGCCTAACCTGAAGTTGTGATACAGCTGATAGCTTTCTTCCAATTTTATTCAGCCTTTTATTTTCCCATGAATATATTCACTAATAATAAACTATTATATATTCAAGCTCATGATTTTATGACAAGACTTTTTTACTGAAGACAGTATTTCTCCATTGAAATCAGTTATTACCTGTGCTCAGATTGGTATTATTGAATCTTCTCTTTGCTTTTAGGAAGGTCTTATCCTGTTAATTAAATCATTAATACTCAGGTATCTAAATTTCAGTTGACATATTTACATTTTAATGAAATGGCATCACCTTTTTTTTCTTGACCTTATGCTAAAAAAAGGAAAATGCCATATGTAATTCTTTTAATTGCTACTGATTACGTTAAGCAGGACTTTTTTATTTTAAAAAAAACCTCAAACCAAACCTAAGGTGCCAGCTGACAAATTACATGTAATTAATAAAGCTCAGTCTCTGGGTATTCACCTTTTTTTTGTTACACAATGTGACTGCAAATTCTAAAATCGTTATACTTGCCAGGAAATACCAAACTAACAGGTATAAATGCCCATCACCATACATAGTAAAAAAGTAGGATCAAAAGGTTGGGAAAAGAAAAATACAGATATAGAAGTCATATTTTGATGCTAAAAGTATTTATGACCAGAATTTCTTCTGAATCTAGAGCTGTGGATCATATACCCAGGTGTGACAATCAAGAGGCTTTCCTTTTAATAAAAACAATGAAGACCACAATTAGCTTTAAAAGGAATCATCTTCTACTTTTATATATTTCTCTTTAAATCCAGTAATAGGGTAAAATGTAGATTTTGTAGATCAGAAAACTTTCTTACTACCAGGTAAATGCTTATAAATGCATCCTGTAATTCTGAGTAAATTTTGAGCTCTTAGTTCTACTTCACTGAGTATATGGTTGAACCAATAGAAAGAAGAGCAATCTGGTCAGACAGAGACTTGTCAATATACAAAACACAGGACTGAAGGTAATTAATTTAAATTACAAAAGCCTATTTACTTCAATCAAATTCATATTCTAGGATTTTCATATGTATAAAGTAACATTACTGTTATTGTTTAAGGAAACAATTAAACTTGCAAATAAAACATTTATCCACTATTCAGTACTACTTGGTTGTTGAAATGTACTGAACTGATATGAATTTCAATTTTAGTTCATGGAATTAAAATTCAGTAACACTTTTTTTCCTGTTTTGTTAAGTTTATTATGCCATTAGAAAGAATTTCACTTTTTTTGGTGACTAGTCATCAAAACATGAGAAAATAACAAAAAATTTCATCAAACTGAATATACATAACTCAAAATATTTTGTACCAATTTATAAAATCGTTTGATCATCAACATTTAACAGACAGCCAACTCGATCCAGAGCTGTCTTATTATTCAAGACAGACTGAAAAGAACACATGGACTTTTCAATGAACTTTAAAGAAATATCGTTGGGTTATAGACTAATGTGTAAATTGAAAATGGAGTTGCTTAAGTATTGATCTCTTCAAAACGGACCTAGATTTCAAAATAAATTTAACTTTTGCCACCAAACTGTGAAAAATATAAGTGAACAACTTTCACTGAGATTTGTGTTTAATTTTTTTTACGTAAGTAACAATAAGCTCAATAGATACTTATGCACATTCTCACCTTTCAAATTTGCATGCTCATGAGCTTAAATATTACTCAATAGGGGAAAAGTTCTAATATTATTGCTGAAAGAATAAAAAAGTTTTACATAAAAATATTGAATAGACAAGGGAATATGCCATAATTAATCACACAGTTTTACTTTCCTGTGGCAATGGTTGTCCCTGTATGCTACTTATCTTTTAAGCTCTCCAATTAACAGCAACAGTATTCAGGATATGGTGTTTTGGTCAGAGGTTAAAAATGCAAAATAATTCATTGGATCTTTGATCTGTTTCTAAGCACTTGTTATAAGTTTATTGTGCCCTTGAGGTTGAGCCATAGTTGCTGAGCACACCCAGCAAACATTCTCAAATCCGTTTCATCTTCCTGGGCTTATTTCATGAGTAAAAACCAGAACAGATGTTAGAGGGGTTTATGTTTTCTCCCATGTTCCCCATGACATTGTTTTCCCTTTGCTGACAAAACATTTAAAAATTGGAAAGTGTGTTGTTTTGGAAAACGGGGATTGTCATTAACCTTTTAATTTCCCATGGTGGAATGTGTGATGCATAACCACTATGACATTTACATGTCCTGATGTTTCGGTCCTGTCTTTTTACACATCTCCTTCTACAGTTTCTGTCATGTCAGACAGGACAGCCCCAGGTAGATGTCACTCATAAAATTACTCTTCTGTTCAGACACACAGATTCTATTTCATGAAACCAGATGTATCTGACAAAAACTTCTTCCCCCTCTTCTCATCTGATATATTACTTCTCCCTCCTGCTGGAATCATAGACTATCAACGGATATGTGAAGGAAGAAGAACTTGACTAGGTACATCAAGTAATAATATTTAGTTTAAAAAAGTACATGATTACTCAGTTTTGGGATCTATTCTAGGATTTTTTCGATTTTTCTGTCTTTTCTTTCCATCTCTATTCTTACCAAATTCAGTTTGTGATGAGAGCCAGGTAAATTCAACAGAAGCTGGAAAAATTCAGCTCATTATTTCTGACAGACTTACAGGTCAAATATTAGAAGTTCCAGTATGCTTATTTTGATTATTTTTGAAGATGTAAGGGGTTACATTGATCTCTAGAATCTTAAACTTCATTCAAAATCAAGTTAATTATACAATTTATTTATAATCCTTACAACCTTCAGCATGTTTATTGATACATCTACTGCATTTTTGATGGAAGCAAAACACATCTAAATGAATATTGATATTAGTTTTTTTAACCACCTTCATTATCTTAGCTATTATGACAAAAAAAAACAATAAACAGAAGAAAATTCTGCAGAAAAAAAATACAGACTGAAAGTGAATATTTTGTTTCTCCCTATGAACATTCATGATTTTAAGTAGCTATATACTCATACATCTATTCCTCTCATCCTCAGAGATAACTGTGCTCCCTCTTCACCCTTTGTGCATTTGCTCTTGGTCTTTCCTATCCACATTTTTTTCCATTTACTATTCTTCAGTTCAGATATCCTTTGCCTACCAGTCACTTCCCAGGGAACACACCTCTTCCACTGACATTGTCCCTCATACAAAAATACACAGGCGATATTTTCACGTGAACAGATGGGTAACATCTCAGATATATGCTATTCTATGTTGTTCTTTGCCATATGGGATTATGTAATACAATAAATATTATTAATTTAAGCAAATTAAAATTGTAAAAATCTTTGTTAACTGCTTTTAACAGCTAGGCAGACAGATATGAACTGATTTTTATGAGAAGTAATTTCAATGCAAAGATGGCCCTTATCAATGAGTTCCAGGTTTTTCCGGACTTTTCTTGGCTCCTTTTTAAGTGCCTTTGTACATTTGAAAGTGGTAACACATGAATTGCTGCATCTTTAGGAAGCAATCAGCACTGAATTCATCAAGGCAGAAACCAGAATATTCATAACCTGAGCATGCTTCTTCATTTCTTATAATCTCCAGAGTAGTCTTCCTGAATTAACACAGAAACTGAAGAAGATACTTTGCTATATCTCTGTAAGACTTAATCCTTATTTTTACAAGGTGACATCTCTTTAACAAGACTCCTTGTTTTGGGGGGTGGGGGAGTTGCATTTATTCCAAATGTAAGGTTCCAACCCAGTTTCAGAAAAGAAAGAATGTACCATAGCATCTACTATTTACAGCAATGTATGTATGTATGCGTATCTAGTAAGTATTTAGTATGTATATGATTCCCTTACAGCTAGCAAATATACACACTTTTTGGATCTGATTTTCAGAAATGTCCCAATGTATTGCAACACTTTTAGTAAGCAATTTTTTTGCTATTCTATCTGATATTTGTAGCAAAAGAAACAAAAAACTTGGGGATCTTCTGTTCCCTTGGGTTTTGTTTGTACTTTTAGCACCGCAAAATTGACTGGGGAATCAGATTATACTTCTATTTATTTCAGAAACCATACTTATTTTCTAGAAGGCTTGATAGAAAACTAAAATTTATTTGGAGAGTCTTATGCCATATGGTTAAAAATTCAGTAAAGCTCCTAACAAATGCCCTTCTTAAACCTCTCTTCTTTATTATCAACATATTCTTATACCTTTCTTCTTTTTCCCATAGTGTAAGGAGGTAGTTGCTCTGTCTGTTTTTTGTAAATGTATATGTCTGCATATGCATAAGTCAGTAGGCAGTTTTCAGAATAAAAATGCCATTAAGACCCACTTGTATTGCAGTGATATTTTAAAATCTTTTGGCTAAAAGTCATACTGTGTTGTTAAAATCTACATTGACTTGTATTTCATAACTGTTTTAGCACATCAGATTTTCGTGGCAAATTGTTAAAACTCAATGCCCTTCATATCCTGCCAAAAACTACACATTAATCACCTCACTGGTGTGTTATGAAATTCTCTCAAAATAAGACAACCTTTACTCTGAACAGAGTTTCTTTACTGGTGAATAACAGTTATATTTTTAGGCTTTTAACACTGCAAAATTCTTGTAACCTTCCAAACAATTTTTTCTTTTGTACTCTGGCAAAGAGACTCATTCACCCCCACGTGCCAGAGCCAATAGCCTAACCTGCTGCCATTCTGATCCAAATATCCTCACACTGTGAGGGTTAATCCCCTCCTCAGTAGTTCAACCTCTCCTGCAGGCAGGAGCACCCTCTGTGGAGAGGTAAAAAGACTCTGCCTCCTTGCCCACTTCCCTGGGACTCTTGGCACACTGAGTTCACACGGATGGTGTGATGCAGGCAAACTCAGTGACAGGCTTCCCATTGCTTTCAGCTTTGCTTTTCCTCCTTTCCTCATACAGAGAAATAATAGCTTTGATGAACTCTGCTGAAGTACCAGATGACTGGGGAAGTGTTCCCACAGCCAGACAACAATGTAGCTGTATGCAGACCGGATGCCTTGCACCCTACAGTGGCATAAATTTGTAAACAGAGTTGAGACTGTACACTGTGCACAAATTCAGGCTTGCCTCCCCAGCTGCTGTCATCACGGTACAATGTTTAAACTTTTGAGGAACTCCAGAAACATTCACATACATCTGCTCTAGTGGTTTTGCATAATATAGTAATCAACTCCTTTGCCAACAAATCAGTGCAACTCAATTTTACCGCACTAATTCATATGTGTTTGGAATCTGAAGATTCCAGAATACGAGGTGGAGATTTGAGTATTTATGAGCCTATTCATGATCACAGTGACATCTTGCCACTTCTTCTCTGACAAAGTAACTGACAGAGGTCAGCTTCAGTCAATCAAAGCACCGCTTTTCTGTCTTGTTTTTACTGGCAGCAGTTGCTTGTCAAGACAAACAAATTCATGATCTGTAACTCTTCCTATTGTTAACATTTCAACAGCAGTAGAACTTTTCCACTTAGGGTATTTTCTTACTGGACTTTAGTCTTTTTACTTGTCTGGGTTCAAGATTTGCTTAGAATTGTGATGGAGATTTCATTGATTTGGTATCTGAGTTTAAATAAAGTAGTGTGACTCTGAATAACATAGCAGTCCTAGCTCGCTCATGCAAGAAACGCTTAAAAATTCAATTCCTTTGTAGGCAGAGTTAGAATTTCTTTCAGTATATACTGTGCACACACATTCAATTACAAGATAACCTTCACATCAAAGAGTTTTAAAACCTTCAGAAAGCCTAAATATAAACAGTATGGTGTGCTAATGACTGTTGTAGAATTATTTTTTAAAAATAAAATCCTTAACAATTTTAGAAAATTAAGGAGAAAGCTCTTTGAGCCCCCATTTTCCCCCCAAAACATTCTTGTTTCAAAAATTGATTCTCTAGTTATGCATGAAGAGAATACATCTGTATTTTCAAAGATGTTCCAGGAGTGCACTGTCAATAAAATTACAAAAAGCTCTTTAAGAATTCACACCTAAAATTCCCACATAACTCCTTGAAAAGGAGTCCTTTGAAGAACCTTCCCTGTTCTTAAGGTAGAAAGAAAAAGCACATGTTTGCACATTAATGTTAAGTATATGAGTGGAGACAGGACAGCTGTGGGGATGAGCTTCCCTACACCATGGCTCTGGTCCCCTCCACCCCATCCAGCTGTTCAGGGAACACCATGGAGACCAGGTACATTCCCAGTCAGATATATAAAGGGCTTGCCCTATTCACCATTATCACCAGGAGATCTGTTCAGCATTGCTTCAGGAGCTGGCTTCTTAGCAGCTGGGGCTATTAGCCTCACTCAGTTGTCCGTAAGTGTCCAGTTTCCAACTGCTTCAAACTTTTAGCAGCAGGAGAATCTAATGAGTGAGTTTAGGGTATGGGAAGCTTATGCTCTGACAGTGCTTTCTGGGTTCTGACTTAAAATATTATTTCCTGGAAATAATTGGCCTAGAAATCTTGAGTACACAATAAAAAGACTTAGAAATATTTTATGAGGGTGAAAAGGCCACAGTCTGTATGAATCAGGCTGAGGCCAAGGGTAGTGAGAATGCACAGCACTCATGCATTTTCTTAGTCACATGCACTGTGCTGAACAATAATAAAAATGTTCTACAGCCTTTTTAGCTTCTCCCTGCCCCATAAGTTTGTGTCCAGTAACAGCGGAAATACTGAGTACTCAGGAGTAGCCAAACAACAAAATCTAATATATCTGGAATTACTACTAAGAGAATTAAGAGTGAGGAACTCTGACTAGAATGAATCATAATGTTTCACTACTAACAAATATAGGCATCTAAAAAGCAGCAAAACATTGCTTCCACTTCATTATACCTGGCTGCTTCACATCTTTCTCCAAGTCTGGCTTCAGCATTTTGAATCTGAGTACAATTCAATAGCATCTGCAATAAAGATTTTAACTTTCAACATTTTTGTAAGACTTCTAAAGTCTTTTTTAACATTCTTGTTTGTCTGCATACTTAGTATGAATTATTGTAGGGGAAGATTTATTGTGTGACACTTTAGGCTGATGGTTACCGAATACACGGTTTTCCTAGGCTAAGCAGAGAAAAATAATTATTAAAGTTCTATAGGAGTCACCCATCTTGTAGTTCTGGAAATTAGGAATTTGGCTCTGCTAACTGAATGTGGATTAGGGCTCACAACCCAAATACAGAATAGCCGTTGCTTCTATCACAAGATATGCACCTATGATAGCATCTCCAGGAATGCTATCCCTCCCATCTGAAGATATGGTTCTATGGAAATGAGATTAATTTCTATGGAAAATCTGTCGTATCTCTACTATTTATATAAATGTGTGCTTACAAGACTGGCTTGAAATGTATGCTTGATTCCTAGATTTAGTGCACCTCAGCTAAATGTGGTTGTCTACAGGACTAAACAACATTTAGCTCAGTTGGTTAGCGAGTGGTGCTCATAACACCAGGGTGGAGGGTTTGATCCCCATATGGCCCATTCACTTTACAGCTGGGCTTGATGACACCAACTCAGAATATTCCCTGATTCTGTAACTAAGAAGAAATTAAATGCTGGCACAGTTAACAGGCAAAATCCTATGACATAAAAATTATTTAATATGAGTTTGCCAGAGATTTCATATGTTCGTGGGCTTTCACAGAGAGAGTTAAAAGGTTTTGTCTTGTTAAACAGCTAATGCCTAAAAAAAATAATCTGACAAAATAACCTATATCTCATATTTGCAGAAACAAATGATTTTGTCATAAATACAATGAACAGAAAACAAACCTGCAGATATGAATGTAAAATGAATGAAGAAATAGTCAAACCAAAAAGTCCCAGAAAAACACTAGTGAACCCTGGAATACCTCCTGATAAAACAGGGTTATTGAGCCTGACATTAGATGTAGAAAGCTAGATGTAGAAGGAGTTAGAGAAGCATGTACTGCTTAGCAATACCCTGGCTTTTGAAACTTTAACTGCACAGAGTGTGAGACTGGAAGACCAAATGATAGCAAAATTAACATAAAATACAACCAATATTTCTGTCTGTGAGGAGTATCTTGTAATTGTGAGAACCACTTTTTAAAGAGCTGTTTGAGTGGGAACACTCAAATAACACTCAAATAAGGCTGCTACTGGCTTCATAAATGAATTAAAACTGATTTTTAGTCTTCCACCAAAAAAGGAGAATATCAGCTGCAAATTTTTAAAAAAAATCTTTGGCTGCATTTAATTTTTTTTTTGACAATTACAAGATAGATGATCCACCTCCTTTCAATTGCTACCCAAATTTTAGTCCCACAGACTGTTGAAAGATAAAGGAGGAAATCAATGTCTCAATTGTATTTGGAATCATGTATTTTTTATAGATGCTTATCCAGTTAAGATAGGGAAAATTTATCTTAATTCCTACATATTAATTCTAATGAAGAAACTGACACATCTTGACAGCAAGACTTAGATGTGGCATAAAGTTTTCTTTTTCCCTCTGTTCAAACGGTTTATGTTCAGCATTACTAAGGGTACCTTAGACAATTGAAATGTAAAGCAATATTGTATCCTTTTCCTTTAATTCTAGACATGAGTAAATGTAAAAGATTTAAGACACTCTTAGAAAATCTCAAGAATATGAATTAATAAATAAATATTAAATCAAGACATTCATTTGTACATGCTTTGGTATAGGCTGTAAAACTCCAGTGCTCCAGAAAGCTCTATATACTTCTCACATTCAGGTACCATTTGGGAATATTTCCTAAAATGAAGACTTCCGACACACAGCTTTTAGAGGGAATATAAATGTCGATAAAGGAGTGCTCTGAGAGAACAGACTGACCTTGACTTAGAGCATTGCCTACTTAAACACAGACATTTTCTTTCCTTGCTGGCTGTTCAGTTGAAGTTGCCAGACCTCATCTTGTAGTTGCAATCTTGCAGTGCCTTTGCAGAACGTCTTGGTTCAGATTTATTTTGTTTGGAGAGAAAAATTAATGTGAAGGCTTTCTCCTGCCATTTTATGCTCTGCTAGAATTTACATAGTAAGACTAAGAGTTAGACAGTACCAGTGGCATGAAATTTAGTGCTACAAACTCAGAAACACACACAAGAGTAGAGTGGAGTCACAGAATTCAAATGAGCTTTCTTATCTTATGTCTATTTAGTTACTATCCCACTTATACTCGAAATTATGCAGTATAATAATAATGCTTGTAATACACACTCCAAATTTTTCTTTGTCATGCTTTCCAGGCCAACATAGATTTCCTTGCATCTCTTTCAACACATTTTAAAAATTATATAAGATGTTTTATATAGTCCAGTTGAGAAACTTCTAGAGAATACCAAAGAATAATAGACATTAAGAAAAACAATTTAAGATTACATATGACACACATTCACCCCTTGAATTCTGTGTTTCAGTATCTATAATAACATTAAGACATAGATGGTTTGCCCAATTAACAAAAAAAGCTTTCATTACTGAAAGTCAGAATTATGTGATTATTTATATACACTTTTAAATCCTCACCATTTTTTCCATACTAGTAGTGAATAATTCACATTTTAGAAGCACAAGCATAATACAACTGTCCCACAGAAAATAAGTCAGAAGTAATGTGCACATAAAAAGATCAAACCTGAGCCTTCAGATGTTTCACAGAATATTTTTCCTTGAAACTGAGGTGCTTTTAAAGTTCAGAGTTTCATGAAAGGCAGTCTTTGGCTAAAATCAATGTACTAGCAAGATAAAAGGTTCAAGAATATGTCTGCAGTGATCAAAGCTTTTCAAAAGAATAATCCACACTTTTAAAACCACATCCCAGGCAAGAAGTCCTTGTTGACTTGTTCCAAAGGTAGAAAGGCTGAAACTCTGTAAATCCACAAGAAATACAGCACTTACATTTTACTACATTGCATGCTTTAGAAGTGACAATGACTTGACAAAAAATAAATTATTTTATATACACTGTAAAAAACCCAGGCAATAATAGGTACAGCTACTAGTAAAAATAACTTGAAAAAACAGGGCTGTTACAAAGTCCTGTGCATAAATTCCACAGCCTTCTGCTGTCGTAGAAAAAGTTTCAAGCAAGTAGGTTGATATGCTCACTTGTGAGAAAGAAACATTTGCCCTTTTCTTGAGTAGCGAAAACACAAAGTTGACATACAACTGCAGGAAAAGTAGGATGGCGAAAAACACCATTTAAACTCATATGCCGTAAAGAGTAGAAAAGAAGGCAGAGGATGACTGGTTAAGTGCTTCAATTTTTCTGTTAATGTTTTTACTACCTTTGTATTTGTGAATGTTACCTGTGGCCTCACAGGTCAGTAGCAACTCAGACTTCATCATCTGATAAGTTTTTCTGGGAGCCACATGAGATAATGTGGTGGCATCAATCCCTTTCTTTGTGGACAGGTATCTGTATCTAAGAAAGCTCATCAGAATTAACATTAATTAACCTATTTGTCACCAGGCTCAGTTATAAGAAGAAAAATTAAATTATACCATTAAAAAAAATGAAACACTGATTCATATAACTGGTTTCCAAGCAAAAGGATCAAGGCATATTTGAATAGAAATGCTGGAAAATTTTGCCACTTCTAATTAAGACATCTAATGATTTAGAGAGCTGAATTATTTTTACATTCAAAGATCTATTTTTCAGAATTTAAATGGAACTCCTCGCATGCTGCAATTGGTCCCACTGGAGGTCTCCTCCAGTGTAGGGGGGTTTGGAAATGTCCCAGCTTTCTCCTGTTACTGACTGAAGGGGCCGGCTGGCTCTGTTCTTCAGGGACTAATTCTTCAGGGGTTAGTAAGTAAAAGCTTTTTATGGCTGATGAAAAAGAGTGTGAGACAGAGGAAGGGGATATCATCCTTAGACTGCAAAACAAAAGTTTTATCACTACCAACTTGGTGACGGCATGGGAAGTACTAAATCAAAACAAGACTAGCTACTGGTTGTGTATCTTGGACAGACCAAACAGCTAACTTTAGGAGGAGGACTTCAAAAACATCATTACAGAATGGATTACATTCACATCTCCTTAGTGAACAAAATGAAAAGCAGCCCGACTGTACTAGGAAATAATGTGTGATGATTTGGTCTAAAGAACACCTTGACTCTGCTGAAAGCTCCCAACCAGTCAATCAGTGTCAGGAACTGCAGGTAAGAGAAGTCAGAAGCCAGTCCTCAGCATCAGGAAGCATTCTGTACTGCAGGGTAAGGCCAAGTCTTAGGAAAGTCCATAGCCATTATTTGACCTCACTGATACATTAATTGCTTGTAATGTCATTAATACATATATTTAAATACTGGCCACATTGTGTGATGGCTAGAGAAATCATCCAACTTTCCCTCAGCATGTCATTTTAATATTAATCCCTGTTAAAGGCTCAGGGTTAAGATCAAAGTTCCGATTCATTTCAAGATCACTGACATTGCATCAAGCATTCCTAGATTTGCTTACTGCTTCTCCAGGGCCAGACAAGAATGTGATGAATGTGTGAATATTTCCTCCAACCAGCTTACAAACTCATAGTCAACCCTTCTGAATGATTTTAAAAGAAAAAAATCCCAGGCCATTGATTTTAAAGTATTTTGGCGTTGCTTGTTCAAGGAGAATGAATTACAGCTTTCTGAGAGCAATACCATTGTGCTTCTGTTGTTTGCCTTTTATTTTTCCCTAGCAACTTGATAATACATAACCTTGAGACCAAACAAGGAGCATTTGCAGTTCTACCCACGGGTTATTTGTAGGAAATAGCAAAATTGTACACTGAAATGCATTCACAGAAATCTGAGATTATATTTATGCACCCCTCAATGAAAAAGAAACACCCAACAGTGATTAAAGAATTAAATATTTTTATCAAGGTTAGAAAAGGACTTAATTAGAAACCTTTAAAGATCCGTTCATAGAGTGTTATCTGTGCAAGACAAAGTCTTTTTTCAAATGGACTTCACCAGCAAGACCTGTTTTCCTTTCAGTTTACTAAGACATAGTAATTGCTCACAGTTATTAATACTTATTCATTTTCTGCTCTACATTTGCATCTTGCATACTTTAAATATATTAAGAAGGATTGAAAATGTACAGATTTAATGATGTGATCAGGGAATTATTCAATTGATTTTGTATCTCTGAACTCTCCTAGTAAAGGCTTACACAAGACATTACAGAACAAGTGGCTAAATTATTTCAGAAACTGATCAAAAACCAGTGCACTGCTCAGCCATTGCTCTGAGGGCATTTGTTCCAGCATGTCCTATCTCCACAAAGAACATTCCAACTTTCTTCAGCTTCTGCTACAGCTTTGGCATATGGCAAAGAATTATTCAACAAGCCAAATGAAGTGAGAATCTCTATATATATCAGAGGTTACATCACGCTCTCAACCAGAAAGTCTGGCAGTCTGGATGCTAAGAGAAAGCAAAAGGACACTCCCTGACTTTTGCAATTAAGCAGCCATAAGGACATTTCAGATCAAGAAAATGAACTCATGGGCTGAGGCAATCGATAGAATAAAAGGTCTAGCCATCATTACAGGCTCACAAAGTTGGAAAGAATATCAACTGTGCAATGGTATTCCCTAAATAAGAATTAACTAAGAAAGTTCCTGTTTTATTAGGGAAGAAGGATGTAGAAGAAATAAAGTTTCCTTTGCCACCCCTGTTCATTTCTGCTTACCCAGATTCCAGTCAATGTACTGTGGTTTACTCCAGCTTTTAGTGTGTAGTAACAGGAAAAAAGAAAAAGCAGTCTAAGAAATAATGAAGGCAAGTTAACTACTAAAAAATGTCTCATAAAGACAAAGTATATTTGAGTTTAACTGATGAATACTGAATAAAAGGTCACAAAATCCATGTTTGAAACTTAGGAAATTTATACATAATTGATACTGTTCCAAGACTTAATTCTTCATTAATAACTAGAAATTGAAAACATTAGGATCAACTGTTTTGGACCAGAAAGGCATATATCTTATTTTTTATTTATTTTTTTAATTTTAATTTTTTTTAGACTTTGAAAGACATCTTCATAAAGCCTATCCTCTAATAACAGAATTTTCTTGCAACCATTCTTTCTTTCTTTCTCCTTGGGATGAACTACTTTACTTTTTCTTTCTTCCCTCACAACACGTTTGAGGAGGCCTAAATTTTTCAGCCTACTGAGATTTTCCCCGTGAGGTTATCAAAAAGCCCACAGTCCTGCCCTGTGAAGGCTGTATGTGGATTTATTCTTAAGCAGCACTTATCATATGTTTCTCCCACCCCAAAAATAAAGGCTGCCAATCCTATTTTGATCAGATCAGAGCTTATTGTATTTTACTGCATTTTTGCCTGGAGGTTTTGTTACCTTCATGTAGTTCCATCATATCTCAAAAAAAGCTGTGTGTTGCTACCAGCTCATAATTAATAAATTCACTCCTCTGCTGAAAAATGTAAAGGGCTTCTATGATTTCAGTTATGTTATATTGGATATTTTTAAGCTCAGAAAAATATAAAGTATTCAATTTATGGAGTCTCCCTTTTGAAAGGACTCGACTATGATGTGTTATTAATTTCTAATCCCCATCCAAAAATGCAGACTTGAACCCAGTTTGGGTGTGATTTTTTTAAAATATAAATTATTAGCATTGGTTATGTTGAAGTATCAATCTTTGTGTCTATGATGTTTTGTATGTTCAAGGAATTCATCTCAAGATTTCTTTCTATGCAGTTTTATTGTGTCTTTTAATCTCTGCCTCATACATATTTAGTGTTCCTAAAACAAGTCCAATGTTAAGCACTTTGGTCTTGGAGAATAAAGACTGTGGTTTAAATGTTGTTTTCCTTTCACTCACCAAGTTATATCCTATTTCCTTTGCTATCAAAACTCTCCATCAAAACTTAAATCTTACACTGCAAGATGGAAAAAGGAAAGTTCAGCAAACACTGTTTGAATAAAGAATTACTTTTTTAAAAAAAAACAAAAAAACCCCCATAATGTTCAACAACGCCCAGTTCAATACATATCTTTAAAACTTCTCATACGGGCATCAGTGGGAAAAAAATAGCAACCCGTGGAAATTTCCAGGTAACATACAATTAATTCATTCAATATGTAATGCTTTTATACACATAGATTATTTGGATCCATGATTCAGCATTTCTGATATTACAAATCTGTATCAAATTGATAGTTTTTTTCTGTTTTGTAAACACTTTTTAAGGGCAGCATGACAGTGAAACATTGTTAAGAGTATGCAGAGTGATAAGAGTGCTCTCATCACATTACTTCAAGCTGCTATGGTTTATCACTGTGCCTCAGAAAGCTTGCAAAATACACCAAATCAAATCTGTTTTTAAATGCCTGTCTACCTTTAATTTGTTCCACAATTCAGGGCAAAATTCTTCTTGAGATGTTGTATTGCAAGACTGCAAGGATGGTGCCAAAGACAAAAAATAATATGAATGGCCGGTGACACTTTGTGGTAGATAATCAGGACCTTCTCGGTGAAATTAAAAGAGAACAGTTATTATATTATTGATCTGACCTGTCCAAATTCGAAATATACCCTACACAAAAGACTTGATTTTCTTAAATGACAGTATTTTTGAGAAGCCAGTCTGTCTAGTGTGTGTCCATTAGATAAAAAGGCTGAAATACAGATGTTAAATTTAGCTTGACAAAAAAGTAAGAATGATCCTGTCAAGGTAGCACTTTTTTTTTCCATGCAGGCAAATAGAAAACCTTCCTAAGACCAAAGGTTTATTTGCAGTTTGGTGGGGAAAAAAAAAATGCATTATCATATACATCCTCATACTGTTAATTTCTACATTGAAATTGAAATAATATTTTATCCTCTATCAATATGGGTGCAAAAGCTTTTTAAATCAATTTATTAAGAACATTTAAATAGTTAGGCGGAGGTTATCAAGGAGACAGAGCAGACTCCTCACAGTAGTGCATGCTGAGAGGATGAGAGATCATGGAAAATGAAGCAAGAGAACGTGACTGGATACAAGGAAACTTTGTGAACTGGAGACTGGGTGCAAGGGAAAACTGGGGAGTGGAAAAGGCTGCCCAGAAAACCAGCACTGGAGGTTTTCATGACCCAAGGGGATTAAACCCTAAATAACCTAATCTGACCTCATAGGTGGCCCCGCTCACACTACAGCCCTCCTGAGAAGACTTCCATTTTGAATTATCCTATAATCCTGTGAAATTTTTGGACACAGTCACTGTCTTTGAAGAAGTCTAGACTACGGCCTCAAATTTTTCATAGACTATTCGCACATCCTCAGCCATCCTATTTCCATTGAAAACTCCCAATTGATTGAAATGCACCAGAAATCACATTTCAGTTGAGGACCCTCTGTGGCTCCTGAAAAGCACAATATTTTTTCAGGAATATGATTCATCTTCACATTGGCAACCTCATTCACAAAAGTATACCAATTAGGATTAAATACCTAATTGAATGCCAGTACCAGAGGCTTTTCTCACTGCTGTGCACTCTCCCTAACAGAGTTCTGCTGCAAGACCCTAGCAGAAATGCTGCTGGACAAATCAAATCTCATCAAGAGGTGAACAAGCCAGAATCTGATGACTGCAATAAGTCAGAGTTATTCAAGGATCTGATAAAGAACCAGGTAAAGATACCTGGCTGCTTAGATTTTCTAGCACAAATGCAAACCAGTTTTAAAAGAGTTGTAATGCTTTAGAAGTCCTCATGCATAAAGAAAACATGTATAAAGAGGTGCAAGAATCAAGTGGAAAAGTAGTAAGTGAGAAGAAACAGAAAAATCAAGACTATTTCACATGACCAGACAAATTGCATATTAACCCCATTATCTTCAGCGAACTTATGGTTGATCAGATTCTTTTCAAACTAAGTCTTTTAATCTTGAGAGAGAAGTTAGAAAGTCAAGGCTGTAAGCCTGCAGCCCAGGAGCATTGCAACAGGTCACAGGCTACTGAGCCTACATGGCCTCAGGACTAAGACTTGTCAGGCTTGCTTGGTCTGAACTTGCCTTGATATGTCAGAAGCTCTGTTTTTACTTAACTCTACCAGGCTTTTGGTTGTTTGGGGTTTTTTTAATGATCACATAACTACTTCTATTTCTGCTTAACTTTTTATGTTGCAATGACAATAACAAGTAGCTATTCTGTGTAAAGTGAGATGTGATTACAACACAGTAGTGTGTGCAAGCAGAAATACAGGCCTGGTAGAGGCCTCCCAGAGTGAGAGCACTGGCCTCTGTGGAATTACAGGCATGAGACAATAGTAGATGGAGACCCAATGACATTGGAGATCCCAAGGATAGGGGTTTCATTGGTGGTCAGTTAAAGAAATGGAGCTAGGGAAAGGAAAAAAAAAAAAACCACAGTTTTAGGGGCAATAAAGAGAATAGAGAATAAGTTAGCAAACATAAAAAATGACCACAAATGGAGTAGAATAATGAAAAAGCCAACTTCACATTCTGGCCTTCAAAGGTCTTGTGGCACACTGTACTCCTCCTCCACCAACATGCACTCACACACACCAGACTGAAATCCGTGCCCTCAGGACACAGAAAGGCAGTAACAGCATGAGCATAACACGAGGACATGGGGTAGTTACCAGCAAGTCTATATGTAACAGACTTAGCTGAATTGCCATTCCTGAGACTTTTCCATTCCACTTCTTTATTTTTTGTAATAACTAAATGTGGACTAGTAATAATTGCTTGAGTAGATCAATTATACAAATAATAAATTCTTGGTTTTATGTAAGTTTCCTTTTTGCCCACAACATGATTTTGAGCACACTGTGTTGTATGAGTATCTATAGAGTTCTTAGTAGTAGTAAAACCAGAAGGAGCTAAGTTATTCTGTATGCAAAGCAAATTCAGTGCAATGATTAGTACAGCTTTCATTTTATTCCGATATCTATGAATTAGAGATAAAAAACATATCCCAGGTGAAGGAATAGTTTTGCTCCCCAATTCCTCTGCAGAGAAATGTGACTTTATGCAGCTGACCTCCAATGTTTCTGCAATGGGATTGTGATTGCTGCGATGCACGTGGCATTTTAACTTGCTGAGAAAAGGAACCAGCAGATAGCCAAACTGTCATTCATCCAAGTCTTCATCACCGTATTAGGGAGAATTTCATCAGTAACTAGAAATAACATGGAACCCATCACTGTATTTTATGAATGTGAAAAGAGATTAGTCTGCTTATGACTGTGTCATCAATGAAAATTAACCATGATAAATAACTAATAATTTAGAAGCTTTTTATTTTGGATCATGAATGCAATTTGAATAAAATATAACATGCATATAGTCATTTTTTAACAGTGAAATTATAATCAAGAGGAATAATATATAGCTCCTAGCATCAATTATTTTTCTTTTTTTTTTTGTCTAAAATATACCCATTACCGAACCATTAACTGAGAAAGTTTACAGTTGCCTGAACACTTTACTTTATTTGCTGCACTGAAGTTCTACTTAGCATTGCTTCTGTGATGGGCAAGAAGAAACACAAGTTTTTCCACTAACATTTAAGATAGAATTTAATGCACAGAATTTTCTAGGATCCACTAAAAGTTCTGTGGAAAATAGACAGTAATGAAATCCACACCAGAGATACCAATCCACAAACTAGGAGATGACAACTCTATAAATCTGGCAGACTTTTGGCAAAATGGTCTCTGAAGATGTCTCACATGAAGCATAACAAGAGCAGATGATTTTAGATGCCAATACAGCTTATACCTGGTCTCAATAAAAAATTTAACCTGTATTTTGTTTTCACTGCTATCTTAAGTACTAGCATTTTTTGAAATATCCACATTTCTTTTCTTTAAAAGGGAAGTAATTTGAAATGTTAAGATCTCCTCTGAGGATGTCATTCCCAGCAAAGGGAAATTCATAATGATTGTTCATTAATGTTCTTTATCAGTTCATTAAAGCTGCTTGTGCACTATGTTTATGAACATCTTTGATAAACATTTGGATTTGTTGTGCATGAACTGGTGATGAATAGTCATTAAACTGTCCCTAAGTTTATTCATTATGAGTGCTTATTAATTTCTCATGAATTATTATAAAATTCAAGCTGCTCTAGCAGTCATCTATAAACAAAGAACAATTATTCACAGTCTGTATTACTTATTAGAAATAAATTAAAAATATAACCTTATTTCAAAAGATTAATGCAAAGAAAATATACTTTGTTCTGGCAGTAACTTAATCAAATCTAAAGCAATTTCAGAGAAAACTATTGGAAATTATGTTATAATTTTTAGACATACTTTCACTTATTAATCATCTGACAGCCAAATTGGATCCATATTGCTGCAGAGGAGCACTTTCTTCTTGAGTATGTGTTTAAAGCTGTCCAGATCTGTCCAGTATGTTGAACACTCCTGTATGTATATACTGCTAATATTAAGGGAATACTTTCTGCTGGAGGTATAGGTAGCTAACACACACTCTTCACATACATATCTTACCTAAATGTTAAGTGACATAAAAACTTTTTCTCAAAAAAAAAACAAACACATCACAGCTACAGAAACCTACACGTCTTTAATTTCCCTTGTCCTATGCATAGCTCTCATTACTCAGTCATATTTTTTCTTATGAAATTCTATAGCCTTCTGTATCAAGTGATTCTTTATTACTTTGACTGTAGGCCAGATCAGAAATTTCTGAACTAGATGTGTACAACTCAGATTGCATACTAGTAATAATTTAGGAGGCCTTGCTATCTCTATGCTATGACAGATACATCTGTGGATAGCTAAGATATAGAAAAATTAAAGCAAGTCAAGATATTTCTACACTCTAGTTAGCCATCTGTGATCATATCCATTGCACTCTCACACATTACAAATCTGTTCTTAATGGAATTTTACGTTATTAAGCAAACTATTAGTATTCAAGATTTTTCCAAGTTTTGATTAAGAACCCTTGAAGTTATGATTTTAGGGTTCAACTAGTTATTGGAATAGAGAGCATTTTTCACAAGTATCAGAAACTTAAACCTTCTGTTTCTATTCAAGGAAAGAAAAAAGTAAAGAAAACAGAGTGCAAGTAAAAGAATGTCATAAGTCACTGTATCACAGTCACAGCAATCGCTGCAATTGGAAAAAAGTCAGGTAGGCTAATCATGATAAATGTGACAGAAGGTCAAAAAGATGCTAGCAAATGCTAAAAGTGTTCACACGGTATTTTCTGAAAAAACTGGACAGTAGCGAAAGAAAAGACATCCAGCAGAAAGACACAATCACCACCAAAGGCTCGCAGTACAAATAGTCAATGTGGTTTTGTTTTAATAAGCTCAAGTTTGACAGAATTCTCTGTAACAAAATTCAAACTGAGATAAGACCCTTTGGGCCTCATCATCAGTATATTAGTTTCACAGTATGGTATCTCCACAGACTTCAATCAAAACTTGTAATCTCCAGTAATACATTTATATAAGTATACACTGTCTACACTAATAAATATTCAGCCATTTAGTAACGTCATTGTTTTCTATTTCTCAGTGGACTACTCAGAAGTAATTTAAAACACATTAGACACAAAACATGAACTTATTTCTACTTTACAAAAATGGTAGTTAGTACTCCCTTTCCTCCCTTTAAGTACCTGATTTATTCACATGGAAAGGAGAAACAGCATTACAGACTTCAGGATTTCCTCTACTGCAGCCCATCCAGGGCCACACATCTCAAATCTGATGCAAAGAATGTCTGTTACTCACACAACCATTCAAAATCACTTGTAAATAAGAACATCCGTTTGAATTGGAGTAGATTTCCATTAACGTTAGTGAGAAGAAAATCTATATTGGGGAGAATTCAATCTAATTACTTCTCTTTCCTTTATCTTTTCTTTTGTAGCCTTTTTAAATTACCTTCTCTCTTCTTACTGGAGTCACAATTTTATTCTTTATTTTTCCCACATCGTTATTTCACCCCTTTTCACTTCTTTTCCAAAAGCTAAACCATAAAGAAACTCAATGTTTTGTTTGAATTCACTCCTTCAAATGAAATAAGACTAAGCTTTAATAAAAAGACTGCAATCATTAATATTCTAACACTAAGACCATACTAGGAAATTTAGGTGGGCATATGAAAACCAGTAAGCTTATCAGCAATATTCTATCTGTAAAGAAAGAACTTCTGACTTCCTGGTTTGTGTTCAGTTGCAAGAGCTACGAACAGGGAGAGAAAGGCAAGGACCTGCCAAGCAACAGAGCAGTGGTCAGGGAGCACCCTTTAACACCCTACTTCAGTGCCAGGGACACAGATTCCAGTACTCCTTTCTCACAGGGAGCTTGCAAGCACCTCATGAAGGGGATAATCACAGCTCACGTCTTCTCCCAGTAATATAACGAAACAAAAAGACAATTAGAATCCTTTTACTGAAAATTCAGTTTGAATTTCAAGTATATTTATGTCAATACACATTTAAAAAGTTGAAAGTGCTGATTGCAAAATCTGCTTTATTAATCTAAAAGCTTTATACCATTTTAGTATCTAATGCACAACACAAAAATAAAAAACGGGTATTTCAATTTTTGAAGCAAAAGGTGGGTTAATAAAATTAATATCATATATCAAAAAGCACTATGAGCAAAAGCTACTTAATTTAATAAATTAAGCACTTTTTTCATTATTTAATTATCTAAGCGTAATCAAAAGTGGTAACGGCTTTTTTCATACATAAGGAAGTAATTCGAGGAATAAGGCTGATTGAGGAAGACTACCTCATGGATTCTTTTTCTGGAATAAGCTAATTTGATAAGTATCATTTAGAAGAGCAAATCATTAAAATGTACACATGAGGAAGTGGTAGCTGTAAATTGAAGTACAAAACAGACATAAGCAATCAGAAAATATACTTGGAAATAATTTTTTTTAACCACTGACAAGCTGATAGAAACATCACAGTTCTTTCACACATCAGATCTTTTTTTCCTATATTAGAAAATAATCTTTGCTTCGTTTGCTGCTCACATGGTTAAAGACAGAAAAGTAGATTTTTCACATTTATCTAACACATGCAAAATGCTTTTTTCATGTGCTGAGGGGTTTTTCCAAAGACTAGACTTACTAGCATGAGGGGGTTCTGTCTGACAGAGAACAGGAATTAGAAGAGTTGCAACACCTTCCACGCTGTTTTTTGTTAAGCATTAGAAACTGAACATTCCTCAAATTCTGGTGAAATGTAAATTATTTCCATGCTCCATCTAATACTCCATCCTGATGGACATTGTGCCCTACACACACTCTCTAAATCATGCAATGCTAAACTAAGTTTTAGAAGGAAAGACTGCTAGGAGAGGTAGATTCCCCAGCTGAGAGGATTCCAGAAGTAATGAAGCTTTGAAAGCTCAGAGATGGGCATTTTGGTGAAAAGCACTGGGTATAATAACCTTGACCACTAAAATATACCTACTTGAGACTACAGGTAAGGAGGAGAGCAGTGCTGTGTGTCTTTACCCTCCCTGACACCATTCAGAAATATCCAGAGTGCCACACCTACTCACAGTTCTTGCCCTCTGCTCTGGGAGTCCATAAAACATGGTAGCAGTATACAGGACTCTGCGAAGATAGATAAAGTTACCTTTATCTATAACAGAGTACAGTTATCTCTACTCTTAAGAACATATTTAGGTAATTTCTAGTTTGAAATTAGCTCTTCAGTCCCTCAATGCTTGCCTTCAAATTTCAGAAGTCTTCTCCTGAAGAGTGAATGACAGTTTTGCACTTATCCCAGCAATGACAGGACACTACAAGAGAAATATCCAGAAAATTATCTAGGTGGTAGAAATGACAATTCTTTTGGGTTTTTTTCCCCTTTCTGAGCTAAATATTATGAGTGACCAAAACAGATAACATCATCTACACCAGTAAGAACATGAATTCAGACAGTGCTGTAACTTACTTTAGAAAACTGTTGAATCACCTCAGACAACAGGTCATCCAGCTGACAGGCGAACACACCACAGCTGAAGGCTAGCCTCCATCTCAAGTATAAGTGAGTGAGCATGGTGAGTGAAGTCTCCCTGTTGCCCCTCATCCTCAGTGTTGCTTTGATTTATGAAAAAATACAACACTGAATGCAGATCACCTTAGTTCTTGAGGAGTGAATTAATTTGTATAAAACCTACCAAATCAATTGGATTTTGAGATAGCAGTTTAAAATTTATATCTTTTAAGGTTTAACCAGTAGGACTTTTTTTTTACTATTGTTCTTTATAATGAAACACTGAGCACTCCTCAAACTCTGTACTGTCCAATGGACAATTTGTCAGCTGTCCATATTCAATCACCTCAGTTCTTTGTAACTGCCCAGTTTTAATTAATAAAGTTATCGTCTTTAGTCTGAATATCCTGATGCTTATCATAATAGCAAAAATGTTACTCCCACATCTCTAGATTTAAGTAAGATATTCAAGTCACTCCTTATTCAACTAGGTATTATTTAAACAAGCTAGGAGAAGATTTCTGGTAGAAGGGTCCTAACTTTAGGAGCAAATCCTTCTGCTGATGACAAAGAGTTATGCAGATCTAGAAGCACTGGACAGGAAAGAAAAATCATTTCAGAACTGATCCCTTCAGAAATCTTAGAGGTTACAAAAGTGTAATATTCAGAAATGCTTTTGGAAGTTAGGAACCCAAATTCCATTTAAAAAAAAATGAATGAATTTCTAAAGCCTAGAGTTTTAGTAAATCTTCCTTTAAAAAGCAAAGAACAGACATTGAGCCTTTTAGAAAAAGTTGCTCTTTAAGCCTCTAAACTCATCTGTCTCTAATGCCTGTAGCAACTGGGCACACATTAGTGCACCCTCTACACTGAAAACGTTAAGTTTAAAGGCATTTCTTTTTTAAACTATGAGTCATAAAGACAGAGAGACAAAGTAATTAGCACAAGGTCATCCTGTACCTGAACTCAGAACCAAAACTGTATCATTCAAGTTCCTAGCTCTCATCTCAGCCAGTAACCTACCCTACTTTTTAAAATAAATGTAAACTCCTATTTCCATCCCATCACGGGCTTATGTACTAAAAGAGACAGGATTAATTCCTCATCCACTGGATTCCTAACAACTGATACACCAACCAGGCTCTTTGCATTAGGGGCTAGTGGGGTTTTTGTTGGTTTTTTGGGGGGGTTTGTTTTGTTGGGGTTTTTTAGCCACTCTTAGCTATTATCTGCACTTAATTTTAAGGTTTATCAAAAGAATAAAAACTTTTAGAGGCTCTGTGGTCCTATAGAGTGATTGCTTCTTCCATATGCCTGTGGTTCTACTCAGCTGAGACACAAAGGACCACTATGAAATCATATGTGTAATCCCTGGTGAGCCATCAGCTCAAAAGCATTCATCAAATGATAACTTCATTTGTGCACACAGAGGGCTCCTCCTTTCCGTGAGTCTTCCAGTGGTTAGTGAGACTGCAGCTGTGTGTAAAATGGTCACCTCACTCTCTACACTCAAATACACACTTATCATGGTGCGTCACCTGGCGCTGGGTCAGAGCTGAGGGGCAGCTGAAGCTCCCCTGGCACTCTTTGCACATGCAAACCTTGATTGCCACACGGCCACGCTTCTGGCAGAGAAGTTTCGAGGTGCAGTTGAAACTTTTACTACACATTGTGCAATGATGAGGACTCTGTCCTGGTGGAGCTCTTCCTGAGACCACAATGTCCTAGAAGTCTCACATTAGAGCTTCTCTTCCCAGCCATCTCCTGTCTGTTTGTCCTCAAAGGGCATTTTCAAAGTGCTGTTTTGAGACATTTCATCCCTCTGACAACTTAAGTAATCAGTGCTGAATACCTTTTCTCTTTAATCTCCTGATGATAATCTGTGCTTTACCATGCATCCAAACCTTTCCTGGTCATGAGACGCCATTTTTCTCCAAGTCTATCAACAACTGCAGGTAAAAAAATAACAATGACTTTTTAAAAAGTAGTAATTTGATGTAGTCTGCAAACAGCAGACTGATTTTTTTAGTATTTGAGAATAAGCAGACCAGTATGAAAATACAAAAAAATTTAGGTTTTGCCACTTCAAGGATGGTGAATACTTCATACTCAGCTTTCAGTTGCAGTGAAAGAAATGGTTTTGAGCAGCAGGAGTATTCTAGGTAGAAAGGAACATGGGAAGGAAGACCAGAAGGAGACAGAAAATTATTTGAGGAGGCACAAACATTAGTTTGATTGGTTAAACTAACACTTCTGAAGTAGCTTAAATATGCTCACATATATCACAACCTGAACAGATTCCAAGTTGTACAACCATCAAGATCAAGGCTTTCATTGAGATCAGTACTATGGTAGGGGTAGGAAAACACTTTGATGCTTTCCAAGGCATTAATACTATTTTCTTTTAACAAGACTAGCAATCTTCACCAAGTTTTCCAGTTGTAAGAAAACATTATGACCATTAAATTTTGACCTCTTGCAACACTCAGGCTTACAAGGCTTTAAATGCAACTCAAATAGGGATGGTCTGATTCAACTAATAGTTAAAAAAACAACACTGGAATAAGAGAGTTGTGCCTACCCGTGTGTATATTAGGTATGCAGCAAGCCAAATTGCTTTCTACTTTCTATTCTACAAAAGCATGTGAGTTAAAAACATCAGGTTTGTCCATCCCCCCCAAAAAATCTTGCCTGATAATGCCTTACAACGAGCACAAATGAGCAAGAACCACTTTTTTCTTAGGTCCTTAAATCCTCAGAATAATACAGCTTCTCTCTTTCATTCCCTACATTTAAACCAAAAAGCCTCTTGCTTTAAAGACCAAGAAGGAAAAATGACATCATACTTTCTGTTTTGATGTTCTTTACGGAGGTGCCAGATGTGATAGTAGATTTGCTGATGTGGACGGAACTAGTGCTCCTAGAACAGCCATGCCAAGTGTTAAAGTCGTCCAATCAGGCCATGTTATTATGAAATCCTGCACCAGAAGCATTTTCTGCTTTCTCCCTCAGCATCCTGTTCTCCTATACACAAACTTATGTGCTCCCACTATGTACAGCTTATTACACATTCCTTGAAGGACCTTCAGTCCTTTACCCGCTAAAAGCAGCTTGTATTTGAGTTCTGGTTGCTTGCTTTATTTATCCCAAATATTTCTGGTTTGGTTGTTGAAAATCAGGCTGTGGCAAATCGAGCTGAGTGCTGGAAGGATCACATAGTTTCACAGAAGGTGCAATCTTCACAGAGGTGACTACAGAGCCTTTAAAGGATCTCTAAACCTGGAAATAAATCACTGTTGAGTTACAGCCTTCAAATCTCTACAGTCAGATCTTGTATCTTTGAGAAATAATCACACATCTCACTGATCCTTCACACTGCTGTGGTGCTACAAAATGGATCAAAGAATACCACTGGTTATATTTGTTCTTACTCCAATTAGATGTAAACGCAGATGTTTGCCTATGGAGTAGAAATTACAAACCTGAAAATCCCACACAGGAGAAGCATTCTTTCATCCCAGCAAAAAGGAATACACATTTCTTTTCATCAACTGAATCTACACTGAAACACAAGGCTTTTCAGGGTCTGTATCAAATTTTTAATCAGTTTTAGAGAAGGGTGCATTTAAGATCTGGGTACTAGTTCCCAGACCTACTGAAGTAATGTTAAGTAGGTTTGAGAGGCCAAATACAATTTCTAAGCCAGTACTTTCCATGTCTTTCACTTCCTCTCATGTGCACTCTTGGATGTATCTATCACCTTCAGGCTTTTTAGGTTCAGTATTTATTTCCAAATACTATCAAGTCCCAGGGAAAGTTGCCTAACATGTCCTTAGTCTTTCTGAACTTCCAGCTTTCACTTGTGCAAGAAAATGATACAGACATTGAAAAGCATGAATGTTCACTAAGAGTGCAGATGTGGCAAAAATGAACATCTATTTCTTTAATGCATGGGATTTAATTTAGAGGATTTAGTTGTATCTTAAATTTATAAGCAGGAAAGGTCATAATGTTTTGTGCAGGGCACTTCTTAACAGAAACTGCAATTTGGTCATAGAATCACAGAATGTTAAGGGGTTGGAATGGACCTGAAAGACCATCCAATCCCAACCACCCCTGTCATGGGCAGGGACGCTTTCCTTGCAACCAGGTTGCTCAAGGCCTTATCCAGCCTGGCTTTTTAAATGCCAAGGCTGGAGCATCCCCAACCTCCCTGGTGTCACCAAAAGCAGGAAATAAACTCTCTAACCAGTTTGTTAGGTTAGAAAGCTGACATTACTTTGTTCAGTGCTGAGATACATAGGGGATTTCTCCGCCTAACATGCATGCCAATTATCAAAACTTTTAGCTATTTATACTTTTTAGCAAACAAAGGAATGCAAGTTCATTGGCTACAAGTTACATAGTTCCCTTTTTAATTAGAATTCTATCTTCTATTGGTGAATGATTCTCTTGCTTCTCATGCTAATTAGTCCTCATGCTCAGTTTCTCTCCTCTTTTGGGTCAGTGCATGTAGCATCATGAATCGCGAGTTCCCACAGCCTCCCTGCAGCCCTGCCCTCAGTTCCCCATTGGGTGTCTGTAATCCCTCCCCTGTTCCATCCTCACTGGCTGGTTCCCTGTTGATCCCTGCCATGTTCCCTTTCTCTATTGGATTATACCACTCACCCCGCCTCCCTATGTCCCGGTATAAAATGCCAGTACTTGCTTTATTCCGGGGTTTTTGCTGTACTCCCCGTCTTCATAAGTAAACGTCGTGGAAGCAGAAACAGCAAAAGCTGCTTCTCTTTGTCTCTGCTGGCGTGCCTCCCACCAGCCTGGGGGAAGCCCCTTCGAGTGGAAGCTGCGTTCTCGACCGCTTTTGTGTGTTCCTGCTGCGGCAGAGCGTAGCACGCAGACCCCGGGCTTCCTGCATCCAGGCTCGCACGCCCTCCCAAGCAGCCAGCCTGGCAAGCTGCTGATAACATCCTGATGATGTGGCCGCACAGCCACAGGTACGTTTCTTGGGTTGGTGGTCGCAGATCGTCCTGCCAGCATCACCTTTTACACACTTGGGTCTGATTGCACCACGATTACTGTGTTGGTTTTATTAGTTTCTTCTTTATCTTGGGAGTCCTGCCAAATGTCCTTGTTGCCCATAAATTCTGCATTCTTTGTGTCCATTATCCATTGGCATCCTTCTTCCCAAGCTATGTTAACTTCCTCCCCCCAGGTCTGAGGTCTCTGAAGCATGTCAAGCCTTAAACTTTAATTTGTTTTTCTAACATATGGACATCTCTTAGAGCTTGCTTGCTGGCTACTATCTGCAGATTAAATCTCCCTTCTTGCTGATTAGGTCCCAACATTTCCCGCCACTGCTGCATAGACTCCTTTTTAAAGGAATATAACCTCTTCAGTAACACTGGGCAACTTGTTCCAGTGTCTAACTACCCCAACAGTAAAAATTTTCTTCCTAGTATCTAACCTAAATTTCCCTTCTTTCAATTTTGTGTCTATTACTGCTTGTCCTATTATTATATTTTCTGACAAATAGTCCCTCTCCAGCTTCCCTGTAGGCCCGAAACAAATACAAATAATCCTTTGTTTTCCACAGGAATTTTAGGGGAAAAAAGTTTCTTTTCTATTTTTTCCTTCAGTTGATAAAGTAGAATTAATCATATTATTTTAAAGTTTTCATCAAAGTGCACTTGTAGATTTGAGTTAGCTTAGTTGCTGACTTGTGGCAGCCTGCATGTCTGAGCCTTAAGCCTTTCTTTTTTATTCTGCAAGTCTTCCTCCACTTTTTAGCATAATTCATGGTATGATCAGGCCTCCAGTTCCCATCTGGCAAGTAAAAGAAACCCTCTTGTAGGCACTAAGGCTGACCTACTTTATTGTGTGTAAGTAATGGGGATCTCATGGGTTCCTGATACTTTCACAGTTCATCATTATCATCTGTTCAGAAAATCCCTCATTGGATATCATTCCCTACAGCTCTGAGCTGGTCCTGTAAAAAATGCAGGTGAGTGCACTTTGGGAAAAAACTGAAATGGCAAAATATTAAGGCTTCATATAGACAAATCATTATCACTGCAACAAGTCAAAAGGGACATTTCTGTTGTTTCCTTGCTGCCTTAGAGATAAAAGCTTTCATCCAGGCTCTGAGTGGTCCCAGATGGAAATCTTATGCTGGAACAGTTGCCTGGATGCATCTACCTGGACCCTATTCCCAGACCCAGCTCTTTTGGCAAGATATGCAGGAACTGTAACAAGGTAAGCATGCCCTTGATCTGCTCCTTTTTATGCTCTCTCTCTGCCTTCAGCTGCAGATGCATATCAGCCCCACAGGTACCCCCCCAGCCTACTGGAAGCAGAGTTGTCTGAACCACTGGCAATGCTTCTCCATGCTGATGCTTTCCTCTCGCAGAATTATTTCTTCACTCTGCTATCTTGTGTTCAGGTTTCTAGAGAACTATTAGGTGTTTCTAGGTGACAAGCAAGATTTGTCCTTTGAAAGTTACCCAAATAACTGTAACTGAGCTTAAACTGTGGACAGGTACAGATTTTCCCAGGCTGAAACAAAAGAGGAATGCAAGGTCTGAAAAACCTGCTGACAGCGAGTATCTTGACATTTTGCCAGGCCCACACAAAAGGGCTAATTACTCCATTAAAATGAGTCCTACTTTTCTCAAAAATTAATGACAGTGTCATGCCAATCCATAAATTCCCTTGTTTATGTCTCTCTCCTCCCACATTTCAGAACTAACCTTGACTCTGGTCTTCATCATTACATTAAAACATACCCTAACCAACTTTCCAGCATTCCACTTTTAACAGTTCATGTAGTAGGTAGGATTTTCTTGCCCACTCCAAGTTATGCAGAAATTGCTGACTTGTAGTATTTAATACCTGATGAAGATCAATCAAATCTACTCTTGTACCTCTGAGTCAGCAGCAGCAGGAAAGTATTGATGGATTAGCAAGGGCAAAACAAACATAGGCACATCAAGTAGTGTCACCTGAATGAGTCAAAAAAAGAAAGAATTAAAATAAAAACAACTAGAAACTTTACTGTTACCTGCTAGAGAAAAAAAAAATCACCACCAGGCTCTAAAACAACTAGTATTCATTGAAAATTACTTACAGAATTTCTGTCTTTCTTGGATGTAATCCAAACACAAAGTAGGTGATAATTCTTAAGAAGGTCCATTTACAAGTTGTTAAACTTGTACTACATGAATTTTCATTTTAAAAGTGGAACCACATACAGTCTATGCAATTCATGCAATATTTAGTATATTTCAAAGAGCAGGTCACTGTGGAATTCCACAAATATTTATTTTCACTACTGAAAATTAAAATTCCAATTTTTATTTCCAATTAAAAGCTCTAATTATTTCCAGCAAAATACTAAAAATGTAATTTAAGCATATAGACAGGATAATTGTAAGGACAATACATAAAAATATAGCACCTTTTCCAGTACCTCTTTAATGGCAATTAAACCACAACATGCAGTTTTACAGTATTTGAACTGCTCTTTCATGAACCCATGTAGTTCTGCTACACTGTTTACATATTTCTCATGTTACATAACTGTAACTTTAAATACGATATGCAAGAGCAATAAATTTAAAACCAGCAAAAAACCACTCCCCACCATCCCCTCATTCACCTGCCATCTGCCCAGGGCTGGGGGATATATGGAGGGCAGGGAGAGTGATGCTGGCTCTGCCACTGCTGAGGGGGCTGGTTCGTGGTGCCGCCTGGAGAAACTGTCTCCATCCCAGGCTTTGGCTGAGCTGATTCCTCGATCTGTGAGGAGGTCCTGTCCCTCAGACAGTCACACTGAAGGTCAAGGGCCAAACGGTGTATATGGCAAGAAAAATGGAGGCACCAAATGCCCCTTCTTGCTGTTTGTCTGGACCTGGGAACGATACTGAAAACTGCTTGCCCAGGAACTCCTGTGAAATGACAGTGCCACAGGGGCTCCCACCTGGAAGGAGCCGTTCTGTGTCCCAGGCAAAAAACACAAGGCTGCAGCAGACACTATTACCCAGCTGCAGAGGGCTAATCAATTACCTGTCCGCAAGAGGTCAGAGCCTGGGGCCGCCCCAGAAATTTATCTCAGATTTGTAGCATGTTATGATGTCTCCTCTCCGGCTTCCCCTCCCCTTCAGGCACCTTGGAAAGGCAGACCTGGTATTTCTAACAAATGGCTGCAAAACAGAATCGTGCTTATAAGCCCGACCGAGCTCCTCATTACACTCTTCATGTTCTCCTGTTACCTGTACAACTCCTTCATTCTTAGTTCACTGTGAGAGCTAACCTCGGCAAAGAGGGAAATCCAGAGCCTGATGACACACACTCTTCCATCCAGGTAAAACAATAAACTAGTAAAATGCTCTTAACTTTTTTTCCCCTAAGACTTAATAATCCAGCCAGATATTTGATTCCCTCATTGCAGGTTTTTTTTTTCTTTGCAATGGACAAAGATAAGGCCATATCAGAAATATTTTAGGGTATGACCATCTATTTACTTTCCAATGAGATTTCATAATGCTTAAATATATATATATAAACAGAAGAGGAAAAAGAATAAAAAAGCCAACTGCCACCGACAGAGTTTTCTCTTACTTAAGAGTTCAAATGAACATAATTCTCACCAACTTTGTAAGACCATCACTTGAAGTTCTATTCATGCATATGCAAAGTGTTATGGATCCTTTCACATCTTTACCATGTCTGGCAAAGCTTTTAGCAGCTGCTGTTTGTGTTCTCATCCACGGACCATCTAGCCCAAGGAACAGGGTCTGGGGCTCAGTCCTGCCACAGAGAGTGAGGCTGTGTAGCAGTTATCAGCTGACGACATGAAGTGCACTGAAGGACCATAACAAGTACAGCCATCTGCAGGTTATCCCTGTAAGAACATGTAAAACGTTCTTGCAAATGAATATATATATATAGTTAAAAAGTTAGAGATTAATGTGATGGGAGCAACACATGAAGCCACTTTTGGACTTTCAAGCTAAGCCTTACAAAATTCCAGCATGATAAGCACACTTACTGCTGAGGGCCAATCCCTGCACAACATTAAGCAGCACCACTGTGAACAGAAATCTGTGGTTTTGCCCTGTGAGCACACTGGCTGCTGGCTGCAGCCCAGGCTGGCTCAGTGGTAGGAACCACGTCCTTCCCTCTCCTCTCCTCTTGCTGTCCTCACTTACTCCCAGCTGGCACTCCCTCCCTTGCTCCTGAGGCTGCAGCTCCATGCTGCCCACCCATCCCATGAAACACTGAATTTTATGTTTTCTTTAGCACCTCATATCCATAAAGCTATTGTCTCTTACGTATAGCGAAAGAGAAATAAGTATGCAGCTACAAATTAAAATAAACAGTCCCAGAGTCACAACACCACACAGCATCTCACATCCTGAAACACCAAGAGCTGTCTTTGGCAAAGCCAAAACTCTCTGACTCATGTTTAATATACAATTTACTTATTTCAAGACAATTGATGTTTCATGGTATGTCTGATTTAGCAGAGTGATACAAAACATACAACTAGAAAATATAAGTTGAACTTAGCAAAAGATATAGTGATCTCAATACACAGCTCAGTCACACTATCCCCTTTACCAGTCTTTATCAGGTGCTGGAGGTTGCCAGAAAGGAATACACGGGCTTTTCACTCTATGAAAAGCCAGTGTCCATAAATGAGACAGAGGAGTCCTGCAACCTGAGAGAGACAAAGAGAGAGAGACCACCAGGGCACACACCCAAAACCCTGTCAAGTTTTCGGAGGGCACACCCGCCTTTTATCCCAAACTCCAGGCCGCATGGTGCCCTCTTCCTTTCCCCATTGGCTGAGGTACAGGGAAGGTACAGCCTTCCCAAACCACCTGCCCTATATTCCCCCTTGAACGTGTTTTTTTACCCCAAAGTTCAGAAACTCAGGCTTGTGCAGACTCACTTGTCTGTTTCAGGAGCCAAGCTGTCTGGGCTCTGTAACAAACCTGCTGCCCAAAGTTAGTAGAGACCTTAAGACCCATTTTGAAGACATCAACACCCATACCTTCATCCCTCGAATTGTTTGTAAAGACACTGGCACACATCTTCCCTATCACATTGGAACAGGTTTCCCAGTTGTGAAAGGATTATCCCTGGAAGTGCTCAAGGCCATGTGGGGCTCTGAGTAACCTGGTCTAGTGGAAGGTGTCCCTGGCCGTGGCAGGGGGATTGGAACTTGAAAATGCTTAATAATCCAACCCAAACCATTCTATGATCCTAAATACTTTTGCTAGTTGTTATGTTGTTATGTTCCATGTTAAATGGAAGCTCATATTCCCCCTCTTCCTCCCCCACGCTGGCCTAACTCCTCAAAATATCCACAGTCCCTAATGAACTCGGGGAGAGACATTTGCACCTCCTAATAGTCCACCTGCTGATGCATTGGCTGTTTAGTGAAAACAAGGGCCGCCCTCAGGTGCTCTTTGCGCTGAGGTGCAATCAGCCACCTTGCAGCAGCTGTGGGCAGTCACAGCCTGCATTGTTCCTAGAGTTTCACAGCTCATCCCCCTTGCTCATTGCCTCTGAGCATTCTTCTGTTGTAGGGCTTGGCTGGGCAGCAACAATCTTGGATGCTTTTCTTGCTTTAAGAAGTAGAACAAGCTCTATAGACAAATTGAAATACTTGTTCTGGGTTTACTGCGGTTCTGTTGCTTCTAAATTAGCAGAAACAGTTGCTTCCTGTTAATGGAGAGAGACGTAGGGGTCAAATATGCATATGGAATTTCATTGGGCTTGTTAAACATGCTTTTAAAGGAATAGCAGTATAAATAATCTGTCGTAGCAAATTTATAAATTAAGATTTTCTATTGAGCTATAGAAACAGTGAAATTGTAATTGGAACAAAAAGTAATGCACGGTAAAGAATGATAAACTCAGTGCAGAATAATTAGGGTTGAGACCTAAATTTGTGACCTGTGAAGGAAGTAGTGGGCCTTTGTTTGTCAAAAACTTTGTAAAGTCAAAAAGTGTCTCATTATTCCCTTGGGATTCTGCCTTTTTTTTTTTTGGATATCAGTTTTCTGTATGCAATGGCAGGAGGTGTCATTATATTCCATAAACATTCATACCATCTCTTCTCTACGGAATGTTGCATATGTTTGTATTTTCTTTCAGTTCCTAAGGACTGTTCCTTCTCTGTCCAATGTTTCTGTTTCTCTTGCATTACCTAATGGAATTTGAATCACAATTTCATTCTTTCCATAAGTGACCGCTGAATTCTTAATCAACAGTATTCAGAATTTTTTGAAGGTTTGAGAATCCATAGGAATATTGACTAAATAAATATATTCATGAAGGGGTTTTGTGACAAACTGTCATTTAAAAATCATCTTTCTCTAATAGAGTGTGCTTCCAATTGCACCCTCATGGACAAATTTGGAAGAAAAATGTAACTATGCCTAAAATGCAGAAAATGTAAAAAATTGTGTGTGGATATAGCTTTGATATGTTGTTGGGTTTTTATTTTGTGGGTTTGTTTGTTTGTTGTTTTTGTGAGGTTTTCTTTTTGTTTTCTTTTTTGAGGGCAAGACATTCATCACTTGTTTTTATTTCTGTTAAGCGGAGAGCTCTGCTAATTTGGAGAGAAAACAGATGCAAGCTTATTTTCTCTTTTTCAGAAAGAATAGATACCCTGCTGTCATTTCCAAGATAAAGACTAATTAGACTCACAGAGACATTTCCAGGAAGATGAACATAAAGTGTAGGGACTTGATCCTGGGAAACACAGAAAATTTGGAATGCTAGTGAAACTAATGTCAATAACAGGTGATTTCCTAATTTTTTTACCCCTCTGAGCTCAGTTTCATCTTCCATATAATGAGGCCCATGCTCAGCCAAAAGAATAAAAGTTCAAATAGAATCTGTTAAATATTGGCAATTTCAAGGCAGGTTATATACTTTGTCGTGCAAGCATATGGATTTTTTTGTTTCTTCACGAAACAAAATTGTTCCATACACAGAAAACAGTTATTTTATGCTCTATGAATTAGGATTGGCATATTTCATTTACAAGATAGAAACTATCAAACTGTATTATATTTCTGGCAGAAAGACTTTTCATCCTTTCTTTTTTCTTCTGTTCCTAGCAAAAAGCTAGTGTTTGAGATGCTGTTGATATTGCTATAGTCTTAAAGACGTTTCAGAAAATCAAAAATCAAGCGTTGAATACACCAAGGCATTTCAGAGAAGGATTACACAGGTTAATTACCATAGAAATTTGGAAGGGACTATTAGGTTATATAATCTAATCTAACCTAATCTAACCTTCCATGCCAACATACCACTATATTTCCCATACTTACATATTGTGTCTTTGCTGAAGTAAACTTCCTCCAAAATGTGTCTTTCAGAAAGGTCTCTTCCTCAAGACCCACTGTGGGCTTTCACTAGTTTGTCGCAGTGGTTAACACCTTGGCATTATTTCCAGTCTAGTTTCTAAACAGGGATTTTTTTGTTATGTTTACCAACTAAGGATGGTTTCAGAATTAACATTTTCTCTACAAGTGCTTTTTGACTTCAATGAAATAACCAAGATACTTTTCAACTTCTTTGGAAAGGAAGCCTAAACTCTTTTAAATGTCTTACTAAAACATGGCTTTTTGAGCATAAATTTTTCAGCTTTTCTATGCTTTCTCCTATATTTCAACATCCTGTCAGGGCTGTATGTTTTATTCACATAATTGCAAAATTCATAGTATTCATACAAAATAGGGCTGGGAAGATACTAGGCAAATTTGTCCAATTCATCCACTACTTCAGGGCAGGATCAGTTGTACATATTCTTGATCCAGGTTTATCTGACTTGTTCTTAAAAACTTCCACTGCTGGAGAATCTACAACCTTTCTAGGCAGTCTATTCCAATCCTTTCCTGTCTTTGCTACAAGAATGTAAATCTTCTAACCAAAATACTTCAAATAAGACCTTCCTAATGCTAAATAGAACATAAGGATTTCTTCACAATCTTGTTGTGTTATAGTAACATACTTGATTTTTACAACAGCACAGTCCTTCACTCATTTTCAGCTTGAAATTTAAAGTAAGTTCTGAAGCTCTTTTCTGAAAAATTAATATCCAGCCAGTAGTTTCCCTCCCTGTATTTTTCAGACGTCTATCCTAATATTGTTCTCTCTAACCCTGTACAGAGGTAAAATTACTCCATTCATATTCATATTGCCTCTTTTGTACATTTCTAGGTCTCATCAGCTCCATGAGGTTACAACACTACAACTGAGTTAGTTTCTTTGCCTTATGATTCACCAGCTCTCTCCAGTGATTCAGTTTTTTAGCTATGTGTGTGATCTTCCAACAAGGCATATATTACTCCTAGAGATGTAAGTCAGTATTCTATAGTGGGCAGCTGTCAAAGCTAGTCAGTGGTACTTTGTCTTAAATGCTGCCCTTTATTTAGCATTTAGGTGCATTGTTCAGAATTATTGTGTATGTGCCTTGCTCAGACTTCTCACATACTCAGATTTCTCACATTTGTGTGCCTTTTTGAGATCTTAAAATCTTCCCTGATGAAAGGCACCTACAGCCTTTCTTCAAAAATCAAAGGGAAAGATTGCTCTTAGCAAGACATTTACATACATACTGTAGATTTTTTTATACCAACCGAGCAATGTAACCAGGAAGGAGTTATGACAGCATTTTTTGAATATTAAAAAAAAAAAATTAAGTCTGATAGTAGAAATAAATTGACATGGAGAATCTACTCTGACATCTTCACAGGGTAATTTATGATGTCAAGTTAACTAGTGGAAGAATCATATCTGGTTTCTGTATAATATAGCAACATTCCTAGAGGTGTTTCAGCTAAGTGTGTTGTCCCTAAAAGAGAGATTCATCACCCAGTGTGCAATAAGCCAGTCTCACACACAGAGCCCTGGTATTTGCTTATTTTGTATTTGTCCAAAGATGGGTAGTAAGTGATAAATCCATAAAGCTAGCATGCTGATTCTCAAAACTTTGCACTCTATGCATTTTAGCAAACAAAGAAATGACAGTTCATTAGCTACAAAGTTAATCTTGTTTTCTTATTAATTAGTGTTCTGCCTTCTACTGGTTGAATGATCCTCTCACTTCTCATGCCAATTAGTTCCATGCTCAGTCTTACTCGTCTGTTGAGTGGGTGGGTTTCTTGAGTCGGTGGTCGCGATCTTCCCCTGCCGGAATTACCTGTTACCCAGGAAGCGCGGTGACCAGCTGCAGTGGGAGCTGCACATGGAGCTCTGGATGCTCGGAGCCCCCGGCAAGAGGCCTTGGACTGCTGATTCTTTGCATAACAAAGGACACGGGACCTATGCCCAGCCGGGGATGGGGGAATGGCAGGGCAGGAAATCGTCAGGAAGGATTTTGTATCTCTAAGTCTCTTCCATAAAAGTGAGAAAAGAATATGGATGAAAATAAAATTGGTTTATAGGTATATTCTGTGTATTAAAGATTAGGCAGTGTAGAAAAATTAGAGCCCAAAAGAGATTTAACTTGGACTTTACACAGAAAATTAAAATGAAAAGCAAAAAGGGGGATTTTGCCCATAAAGACAAATGTGCTGTTATAGACTTGCTGGTATTGCACATTAAAGGCAAATCTTTTGCTTCAATTTAGCTTAAAGACTGATAGGAAGTTAATGGCAAAATACCTAATGGAAATGATAGGAGAAAAGAAAATGCTTAAAAATACTTCTACTGCTTACTGTGAAAAAAATTAGGGACCCTCGAACTTTTCATACTGAAGTAATTAATTTATAGAATGTGACCTGAATGGAAGATACCATTAATAAGTATAAATATAAGCTTTTGTAAGAGCAGTATTCTACATTTACCTAAATGCTTGTTTACAGCCTTAAATTATTACAATGGAAATGTTTTGCATTTTCAAATTATGATCACAATGAATCAAAAAAAAATAATAGCACTAAAATGGTGTGCTCCTCTGGTAGTGGGCACTGACTTGATGAGAACCATCATATGTATCAATTATCTTATTAATCATGGCCTAAAGGCAATATTGCTCACTACTAGATTATGTGACACCAATGTTGCACTACATTCTTGCCTCAGAAAAGCACACTGCAGGCGCCTGCTGTGGATTCCAAAAGTCACACTGATTAGACATGTCCATAGGGAAGGGAATGATTGAGGTTTTCTGAACTCAAAGTGTCCCCAACCCACACATGTTTCCTGAAGTTCAAACAACTGGTAGCAAGAAGAGAACCTTGAGGATGCTGTGCACATTCTTCCTCCTTTCTATGTATCCTCCTCTGAGCATCCAGTTTTGGTTGCATCAGTGACAGGATGCTTGACTAAACCTATGACTTAACACAGCATTACCTCCTAGTGTTCATATATGTCATAGGTACAGTAACAACTTGTCAAGAGGGCCAAATTTTTGTTGGTTTGCATTGCCAGTTTTATCAAGGAGACAAATTTTTGTACACCTAGCTAATTTTAGTGTCATCTGTATTCCAGCTGTATTAGACCTGAATTATCAGGGATGTTTTCCTTCTAGAAATTCTGAAGAGCTTCTTTAGAGCTTTTTGGTTTTCTTTTTTTTTTTTCCTAAAAATAAAGTTTCTTCAAAAATGAGCTTGAGCAGAGTCACTGCTGAAACTGTCTTTTCCTTTGAGAAACTGGCAGCAATTAAAGAACCTTTTGTTTGAGTATAGTCTGTGTCAGAAAGCTTTGTTTACTGTAAGGGGAAACTGTTGAACATGTAGGGGTTTGCCAGGTTTTGAGTTTGAAAGAACATTTCTGGAAGTGTAGAATTATTTTCTTTAACCGTTAAAAAGAGCCAAAAAATGATCTTTTCATAATTTGTAATATTGTAACTTCAGAAACCTTTTCTATGAAAAATTCCCCTCAAATACTCAGCATTACATATGCATTTTACTGATAATTGTGGTGGATTTTTTTTAAAAAAACTCGTTGAATATTTTTGTGTTATTTTTAAGTGCTGCTGACATGAGTGTTATTCAGTGTCACACCTTTTTAGAGAACTCTAAGGTTGGTTCTTCAGTATGTACTGTCAGATCAATATTAACCATTTCATGTTTTTAGCCCATGTTAAATGATAGTTTATATCCCAGTGACAGCTGTAGCAAATACATTTATGTGAACAAATATTTCAAGGGAATGAATATGCATTATTATTCTGCATTCTAGCTCGCAATGATGTAACTTGTGCATGGAGCCATAACCCTAGCTCCAATATTGACATGGACATGAAATTTTATACATCATGAATTACCACTGGACTCCAAAAGACTGTTCACAGTGAAAAAGCTGAAGGTTCAAATCCTGCAAATCCCCAGTTCTCCATCTGATCCTCCGATGAAAATTCCGACATGACAAAATAAGACAGATGAAAACTGAGAATTCATCCCTCTCCTCCAATATTAAAAATCTTTCAGAAAAATTTTGAAAAATTGAAAGAAAAATTGATTGGCTACTAACAAATTTTATCAACTCGTAAAAAGTCCATTATAGGAGCACTTCTAATTTTGAGGGAAGCAGATATCTGTGTTAGATCTAAAAGAATAATTTTACATTGTCTGATTAGCCTAATAGGATAATAGGCATGACACTAATTGAGGAAAATACTGTGCCTGAGGTAAGGACAACCAAATTCTACAGGAAAAAGATTATTTCATGTTTGTTTTGTCAGAAGAGTGGTTGAAAGTAAAAAAAAATATGTTGTGTGTAGGCAGATTTTTAGGCCAGCTCAGTCATATTTTAAAATTTGATAGAATTTTTTTCAGTAAACTTCATAGTCTATTTAGGCTGTTACAAAGCAATTTCAGAGAATTCCACAGGAAAGACTGAAGAACTGCCTAGTAGATTCTCTTGACAGCAGATCAGGAAAGCCTAGAATTGCTTCAGTGAAGTAGTAGGGGTGTGCAGATGTATGTTAGGTAGAGAGAAATATTTCTTCATTCCTTTTACCACTTAAAAACTAAATAAAACAACTTTTGTTTAAATTGCAAAAAATGTGTAGTTTAAGAGGAAATGCTTTAAGTCAGTGAGAATTGAAATATGTCCCTGACTTTTTAACACTTGCTGCTTTTCTGCTGCTAAACAACCTTGTTACTGTGAACTCCAGAGTTGATATTCTAGTGATATTGATATTCTATCATATTGCATGATACTGCAAGTGATGGAAATGTAGAGACAACAGCAGTTTGATTTAATACATTGGTGAAAGTGAGGCATCCAATGATGCCATTTTCCCCTGGTCATTAGGAGTTCAATCAAAATACAGTTAAAGACTAATTTTAAAAATACATAGATGTAGACAATACTTCCGTCTGGTGAAGTTAGTAAGAACAATCATATTAAACTATGTTACATAACATTGGCTTTCAAATTCATGTACAGATACTACATTGGATATTATGTTACCAAATATTATATTAACTGGTTTTTGAGTCATGTACTGACTTTAATAATGAAAGTATATGACAGTCTACATTATATTGTAATTTCTTATGTAAATATGTACTATTATTATTAACAAAACCAGTTGTAGCGGAGGACAAGTGCTCTAATTTACATTTATATCCAGTCTCTGAGAAAAAGAATTTTTAAATCAACCATATTTATGATAGAGCAGTGTAATAATGCTGCATCCAATTGGAGTTTCACTAATGGTCTCATTAAATTAGATGCATTCAGAATGTCCAATTTACAGCATTCATAATTTCTCATCTCATCTTGTTCAGCAGATACTTGTAAACTTTCTTCTAGTTAAAAGTTATTTTTGTAAATGCTAAAAAACAAAAAAAACCTCAACTCTCTAGTGCTTATTTTAGTCTTGTTCTACTTAAAAATTATTTTCTTGCAGAACCATTAAATTGGATAGTTTCTTGTTCCTTTTCACATATGATCATCACTGATACTAACAAGTGCTCAAGTGATGCACTCAATATAGAGTGATCAAAATTGCAGTCTTTAACATTGCCATTTGTTAATTAACATTATTTTGTGGTTGTTCCAACACAGAAAAGGAATTTATTTCTAGATCTTAAGATAAACAGCATGGAGAGACTTTTCATTATGATATGGATTTGAAAACCCATGTCAGTTTTTGTCAGAAGCACACTGAAGAAGCTGGCTGCTAAAAAAAAGCAGCCTTTCTTACTCAAACATTGCATAGAAAGAGAACCAAGGAGCTGTAGAATTCCACAATGATGACCTGTCAGTAGTATAAGCATCTATAAGGATATAAAGTCATGCATGAAGGTTACAGAAGTAATCAGATTTCTCTAACTTGATCACAGTCTAGTGCAAACATCTGTGCCAGTGACTGGACCATACACACTTCCTGGGATTGAGAATAGCCAAAGGTTTGTCTACAATCCTCTGGCTTCCTTTTCTACCTATAGACCTTACAGTACCATGGTAGGACCTTCTGCAGTGATTGGCCGAGTATTATTGATTGGATGTTCTAGTTGTGGTTTTAGCTGCCATAGACATAGTCTTCTACATGCATTTCAAGTGAAATACACAAAGTGATACCTAGTTCATTTTCTGTCCAAGTCATGCTTGACATTAATTTGAAGAAAGGATATTCTCTTTTCAGAGATGTTCCTGTGAAGAGCATTTCATGAAGGAGCCTCTTTCATGTTTTGTTCAATGTTGTTCTCTACCTTCAAATCAATCAAGTGGCTCATCAAAAAAAACCCCAGGTGAATGGAGGATTTTATTTATTCCTGACCCTAGTAGGTGGCAAATGTGGGAATCTAACTAGCTTGTTTCATTGTTCCAAGGAATTAAGGAATGGATGAGTCATTAATATAAGGATGCCGGAGCAAGAAATTTGAAAGGGGAGAAAAAATTTTTTATTCATCACTGAAAACAGCTGTCATGATATAAGTTGCATAATGAAAACCTCTTGCCAAATTTTTTATTAACAAATATAGTAGACACAATTATTCTGGCTACATGTTCAGCCTTTTGGAGTCAGACTTTGTAGACAGCATGGAGACAGCTTTAAAAGAGCTTGGAATCTATCACATCCTCTAAGCTTGCCAATAATGCTAAGAAGATATGTTGGTGATGGCAGTACAGAAAACCCAACAACTGGTCTGTTCCATAACATACTTTGGAATGATCATGCCTTTACTGTCAAACATATGATATATATTGTTGTAACTGAATAGTTTGAAAGCGTAGGCTGGAACTTGAAATGTTGTGTTAGGTAAATGTTGGGAGCTTTGCTGATTCTCATTCTGATCTGTCTAATTTCTTGTATCCCTCAAGTTTGCCATACCAGTTTATCTAATAAATGATATGTTTCATATTGTAATCCAACAAATAACAATTGAGAGTCCTGACACACAGGATCTACATTATATATTTATAGTTGTGTAGACTTTATCAGGATTTATGCCACAGTCCTTTCTGAAGCAAAGCTACAGTGGTTTGAAATATCGTTTTCCCTGGGGCAAACAGAACAGTTAACAATGTAAATGTAATTACATGACCAGAAGCATTACCACACAGTATAAGGATACAGTGGTCATCAGTGCCAGTTACCATCTTTCAGCATGTGTTCATTTCTATTCTAGTGAACTTTTCTCTCTTGAGCATTTTTTTGTGGTAGCTTAGTAAGGGCAGACTTTCTAATGGTTCACACTGTGCTACTCATCCAAGAGATACCCGTAGTATTCAATCATGTTAATTCCTGCTCCCTCACTATTTTTTTTTATGTTAAGCTGATATAAAGTTGATATTCTCCCTGTATGCTAATACAGCTCCTTATCCTTGAAATTTTTTAACTTGCTTAATGCCTTTCCCACTGTTTGAAGATAATTAATTTCTTTCTGAGTTAAAAAATCTAAGAAATGAAACAAGCTTACAGACTTTACCTTTGAGTTCTGATTCATTTCCCCTTTTATCCCTTTTTTTTTTTTTATTAATGGCCCTTTCAGCAATATGGTAATATCTCCAGAAGGGTATTTTGACCTTATAATCCTTTTCATATTTGCATTCTTTTTCTAACTAATGGACTAGTTCAGGTAAAAGAAATTTTATTATTATTAAAAAGTAGAATCAAAGATTAATCTCAAAATCCTTATTATCTAAGTTTTTGTCATTAAAATGCATACATTAAACCTGTTCAATGTATCTTTTGAATTGCCTCTATTTTTATATTTACCAGTTATTGTCCTTAGAACTTAATTACATCCTCTGCCTGCTTTCATTAGGAAGGAAAGTATGAGTAAGTATGATAATATAGTCCAGCCAAAACATTTAGGGACACGACATCACACTTTTTTTTGGAGGGTGAGATTATGGATATTAATCCCTAATTTACTATGCCTCTTGTGTATCTTCCTGTCTTCCATTCCTCCCACATTTGGAGAATAAACAGGACAGATAAAATGGACTGTAACAAGTACACTGGAGATCTACTTGAAATCTGTTTTCCCTAACACAAGGGTAAAAGGCAAGCCTTTATGACCTTCTGGAAACAGGAGTTTGTGATATTTAGAAGTGTTGTCTGTAAACATGCCGTTTATAAAATAGAGACAAAATGAGTGTCTACTAACAGTGGTTACTGCTCAGTTTGGTTCTGACAAGTCTCACTAAAGTTATTAGAAAATGCCTCAGGTTTCTTTAATCATTCACTGAAAAGTAAATATAACATTTTGGAGATTTTTTAAATCAAAGCATGCCCTACACTTCTCTGGAAATGAGTCAAAGGAGAAACATAACTTTGGGAGTATTTTTAAGAGATACTCCAAATGAACTTCAAATCTAATCCATTTACACATTTTCTGAGTATCTCAATCGTATTGGTTCCTGCATGAAAACATTCTTTTCTGTTTCAGAACACATTTTAAAAAATTACTTCAATACACATTGTCATATAAAATTAATCTTATATTTCATCATTAACCATTATTTTTTGACAAATATTTCAATTAAGAAAAAAAAATATATTTTTTTTCACAAATAAGCAAGATAGTTGCAAACTTTTTGGATAATAATTCCCTACAAACAGGCAATTTGCTAGCATAAGCCTCACTCCCCACAAGTATTTTACTAATATCCCTAACACACATAGGCTGGTGTAACTTAATAGATGTACTGAATCCTCGTTCCTTACCTAGGTTCAGCTTCTGAAGTTCATGTGAGACGGTCCTTTCAGAAATGGAAACAATATCACACGAATACCGGGGCAACCCCCGGTGTCAACACTGGCTGGGGGATGAACAGATCAAGAGCAGCCCTGCAGAGAAGGGGAGTGCTGGTGGGTGACAGCCTGGACATGACCCAGCCATGGGCACTTACAGCCCAGAAAGCCAAACCCATCCTGGGCTGCATCCAAAGCACCGTGGGCAGCAGGGCCAGGGAGGGGATTCTGCCCCTCTGCCCTGCTCTGGTGAGACCCCATCTGGAACACTGCATCCAGCTCTGGGGTCCGTAGCACAGGAAGGACATGGACCTGTTGGATGAGTTCAGAGGAGGCCACCAAGTTGATTAGAGGGATGGACCAGCTCTCCTGTGAGGAAAGGCTGAGAGAATTGGGTTTTTTCTGCCTGGAAAATAAAAGGCTTTTCAGTAAGCTAATTGCAGATTTCCAGTACTGAGAAGGAGCCCAAAAGAAAGATGGAGAGAGACTTTTTACAAGAGCACGTAGTGACAGAACGAGGAATGAATTCAAACTTAAAGAGAGTAGGTTTGGCTTATATATTAGGAAGAAATTCTTTTCTGTGAGAGTGGCGAGGCACTGGAACAGGTTGCCCAGTGAAGTAGTGGATACCCTCTCTGGAAGGGTTCAAGGCCCTATTCAATGGAGTTTTGAGCAACCTAGTGTAGTGAAAGGTGTCCCTGCCCATGGCAGGGGAGTTGATTCAGAACTAGATGGTTTTTAATGTCCGTTGCAACCCAGGACATTCTATGATAGATGCTATTCTATGCATATGTGCATACCTTGACTCAGTGATAAGATGAAGTAACATATGTTGTGACTCATTCAGATCTTACTCTTCTGTTCTGTCTTGCATGTTTCTATTCATTTACTCTAAAGGTCACTGGAAAGCTTGCCCTGAAAACAGTTCTTTTCCTTGGCAAGGGTCTCCATAGAAGGTAGTACCCAAAGACATGATCAGAGCTCTATGGATAGGAAATCACTTCTGAGCTCATTAGTCTTTTACAAAAGTGGGAAAGAAAACAGGTTTTAGTCTCTGAGCTTTGCTGAGAGGAAGCAGAATAAGCTCTTACTTTTTAATGCTAGCTAGTGACACCAAGTAGTTTCACGTGGCCCTCACTTTAGAAGTATAATTCAGCACAGTAATTATATCTCAACATATAAATTTAACTTACAGCTAGAGTGCCTAATATACCCAGAGTTCGCACTGTAATGTATAGCCCTTTTTATAATCTCACTGCTCTTTTCTATAGCATGAATTAATGTGCCATGAGTCAACAGTCATTGTAATATTCAAGGGAAGAAAATGTGTTTATATCCATTCTGTCTTTCTCTCCAACCCATTTATTACACATCCAACCCTGAAGATGTTTTTAATTAGTTGATAAGAATAGCAAATAATAAACTTCATGAACATTTTATTACAGTGTGTTTGAGTATTAATTGTTGCCAATTCATCAACCCTAAAGCACATTAGTTCTTGAAAGATTTATCTGTTCTATATTTGTGAGTACAATCTCATGTTCAAAATATTAGTAAACAAAAATATCTTTTGAATATAAATTTCAGCACTGGTATTCTTCTATCTGAAGCTGGCTTTAAATGCTATCCTAGGAAATAGGGCTCCATCCTCAGCCCAGTTTTTTTCAACATCTTCAATAAGGACTTGTATGCAGGACTTGAACGAATACTAAGTTTGCAAATGACAACAAATTGTGAGGAGCTGCCAACTCTCTTGAGGGCAGAGAGGCCCCGCAGAGAGATCTCGACAAATCAGAGATGGGCAATCACCAACTGTATGATGTTTAACAAAGGCAGGTGCTGGATTCTGCTCCTGGGACAGAGCAACCCTGGAGGTACAGAGACTGGGGAATGAGAGGCTGGAGAGCAGCGCTGCAGAAAGGGACCAGGGTGTCCTGGTCTATGGAAAGTTGAACATGACTCAGAAGTGCCCTGGCAGCCAGGAGGGCCAAGCGTGTCCTGGGGTGCATCAGGCACAGCATCGCCAGCCAGGCGAGGGAGGGGATTGTCCCGCTCTGCTCTGCAGTGGCACAGCCTCACCTCGAGTGCTGGGGGCAGTTTTGGGCACCACAGCATAAGAAGGATCTAAAGCCGTTAGAGAGTGTCCAAAGGAGGGCAACACAGATGGTGAAGGGCCTTGAAGAGGAGCCGTATGAAGAGTTTCTGAGGTCACTTGGCCTGTTCTGCCTGGAGAAGAGGAGACTGAGGGGAGATCTCACTGCTGTCTTCAACATGATGGAGAAAAAGAGGGGCAGGTACTGATCTCTTCACTCTCATGACCAGTGACAGGACTGACAGGACTAGAGGAAACTGCATGAAGCTGAGTCAGAGGAGGTTTAGGTGTGATATTAGGGAAAGGTTCTTCACCCAGAGGGTGGTTGGGCACTGGAACAAGCTCCCAGGGAAGTGGTCACAGCACCAACAGAGTTCAAGAAGCATTTGGAGAATACTCCTGGGCACATTGTGATCCTTGGGGATGGTGCTGTGCAGAGGGAAAGAGGAGTGGGGAGAAACAAAATTGATGGTGCCTTTGCTACTTTTGGCCATGGCAAAAATGTCACATTGACATACTAATAAACCAATATTAAACTAATGGATTTTCTTTCTGAGACAGAACTGTTTTAAACCTCTAAATCAGGAGTTCAGATAGGATAACTAATGAAGCAATACAATATATAGCATAACATTCTCAGCACATGGTGTGACTCTAGGGGTGTCCTGCGCAGGGCCAGGATTTGGACTTGATATTGGTGGATTCCTTCCAACTCAGTATATTCTATGATTCTATGATTCTATGAAATATCTTGTTCATTAGTAGCCAAGTTAAAATTATATCCATACGGTTTAACTTTCTCTTGGCCTTATTAATTACTAAACTAGTAATTCCTCAAAGTCTATACTTTACCTGAGATTCCATTAGTTAACATTGTCTTCCTCATCTAGCTTGTGCTCAGTTTATGATAAAAATCTAGATATCTACACCAGCCTGAAAAGAGAGTCTAGTGACATTTACAGAGGAATTAGTAATAGGTGTAAATGGATAGCAGCACCTAAACACTGCCAAGAACAAATTAAGAAATATGATAATTCAAGAAAAAAAGATTGTTGAAGGAAGCGTCTTCTTTAACTTGAATTTTTAAGTGTACAAGGGAAGTTTGTATATAGCAGAAAACTTTTATAAAATATAATCCAGTTCACTTTGGGTTACAACCTAAGCCACAACCAGTGGCATTATGTCCTCTTCACAGCAGACGACAAGTTCAACAGAGACAATAACATTCTTCAGCTCTTGTTCACGTCAAGAGAAAAGAGGGACTGTTTGCAGTTTGTTTCATACACACAAGATGTTAAAATAGAGTCTTACAGAAAAGAGGTCAGTCATTTCATTTTTTAGAGTTCCTAGTTTTTCTATTGCATACACTCTTGTACAGCATGTGTGGAGTGCCAAGGTCTGTTATCCTCTATAATGATGAGTTGTAGACACTCTGCTTAGATAGTAAAGAAAAAACAGTCAATTCTATGCTAATAGGAGTTGCAGATATTATGCAGTTCATAATAAGGTTGTAAATTAAAACAAAAAAGGGTAAAAAGAAAGATCTATTAAAATTAGCATCCTAAGCTGATCTCTTCCGGATGTACTGGTCCCTTAGTTCCATCCAGTTACCTCTCTGGTGAACTCAGTCAATACTGTGACAAAACTGGTCATTATTTTGTTTTTGTTTTACTGGAAAGCAACATTTCTTAGCATGTTGGCTGCCACAGACTTTTGACAGGACATCTGCTGTCAAATGGGAAAACACTCTCAGCAGTAGATTAGAAAGCATGTGAACTTGTAACCTAGCATGTGAAACAGCATTTAACCCCTTTATACAAAGCTACAAGCACTCATCCTGGGAGTGCAATAAGAATAAAGTAGCAAGGGCAGAGAGAGCAACACTCCAAGGCTGACTGAACAAAATTTGAAGGATATTATTTTAGAAGAGGTTGTCTGCTTTACAGAATAAAGGATGATATTCCAAAATGCAGAAAAATTTAAGGGAAAATCTAAGTTATTGCAAATGGTGATTCTGAAATGCCAGAGAAGCTGAAAGGATAAGGATATGATCTACCACTCTAGGGAGGTAAAACTTAGAACACATCAGTCACCCCTCCTCGGTTTCTTCCCAAAATAATCTACATGTAATGTGCTGTCCCAAAGTAATCTACATGGGCCGTGCTGTACTTCAGCTGTTTTGTGATCTGAATGGGGACTGACCCTGTAGCATGTGCTTATCTCTATCTGTAAGTCTAGATGCAACCAGAAATATTTGCATTGGACATAGAGCCAAACCTTACAGAACAATGAGATGGCACTTGGCAAAAAGGAGACTGTACAAAGCAAGCTGCACATCTAGAGAGGCAAGGAGTGAGAAGGTTGCTGTAGGTCTGTAAAGGCCTGAAATCGATGCCTGGCAATAGTTAAACAAGTCAAAAGTCTGGACCACTACAAAACAGGGTGACAGTCTCTGTCACACCATCTAAAAGAGTTTTTAATTGCAACAGTGGTTGTACTTGGTAGAGAAGTAGTTTGGATTATCTTACCATTGACTCTGACATTTCCATGCTTTCTAAATGTGCAACAAATATTACTCTGACCAAAAATATAGTGATTTTGATAATATTTTAATTTACTTTTCCTTTCTTTTTCTAAAAATTTCAAATAAGTTGTTGCCTGTACAATCGCTTGTTTCAAAATGTGGGGTTTGGGCCATGGGGCATTACAGAAGAGAAAGAAGACAGAAATCAACTCTTAACATGATTTTATTTGTGCTCCAGGGGATGTTGAAGGACAGTCTTTAAAGAAACAGACTGGTTTTTTTTCACATGAACATTTACATACACTTATAGAAAACTCAGCTCTAAAATATCTTTTTATTTTTCCTTGTAGTGTCTTCAAACCATTCACATTGTGCACAGGGTCCAGAACAGATGCTTTGCCACCCCAGCGTAGACTACACTGTGTTCCTCCCAGATGGTTTCTCAGTTCAGATTTTATAATGACAAAGACTTTTTGACTTCTAACTAGATCTTTGTAATGCTTCTTAAAGCAGCAGGAAAACTTAGCAACACAAATATTTGCTGTCCTGTTATGTGAAGACCATTACCCTATTTTTTCCATAAGAGAACAGTACTTTCACAACAAGGTAATTTTCTTCAAGTTTATTCACCAAGGAACTGGGTTACTGCCTAAAAAAGCAACTGTTTTGTTGAATAAACATGGTGTTTCCAAAATAGCTTTCAGACAGTCATTGAAATAGCTACATTTCAAATATAACCAATCTCTTTTTGATAGGCTTGCTGTTTTAACTGCTTATACAGCTACTATTAATGCTACATCTACCCTTGAAATACCTTTCAACATAATGCAATTTTCAAATGTTTGCACTCTCATGATCTTCATTGAGTGAATGGTATTTGCAACCCAGCTCTATACTTCAGTCCTCTTTGTCTTTGAAGGTCACATGCTTTTCAATTACATCAGTGCAAGAGGCTGGGAGCAGAAAGGTCTGATGGCTTCTTGCCACTCTTTCCTTTAGCAGCGCAAGTGGAAACACTGTGGAAGTTATTCTCCCTGTTGTGCTGTCACACAATGAAAATACAAAGAGTAATAAAAAGTTATCAAGTGTTCTTCCTTCTCTAATCTCATTCATATGCCACTATAAGGGCAGGTCATGGTCTCTTCAGTTCTGGAGAACTCCTGACCATAATTTGTCACATCTGAAAGTATTGTTTCATATCAAGCCCACAGAGGCTTTTTACAGGCTTCTCTATCACTACGTGTCAGTCTAAACACTGGCTTTTGTTTCTATTAGCAATTTCCCTGGCAAGCTTTGGTAATTTTTTTTTTTTTCCAAGAGAATACTTCTGAATAATTCTAACTAATATACAAAATATCTAGTAACAAATGTTAAAAACACAAGTATCTTTGCACGTAGCTGTTTGGACTAAGAGATATTTCAAAGTCATCAGAATCAGTGCCCAGTAAATGCTCTTTTGTGTTTGAATGACAAATTAGTTATAACAGGGGGTGTTTTTTAAGACAGCCATAATCCTTCTAATTTGTGCACAAGCCATTTAACGACTCCCACATATCTTCCTTTGTGTTAACATCATATAAGTTCAATTATATCAACATATTAATGTGTTTTTCACTATATTTTATAAACAGTTCCAATAATAAAAATCTGTCACAGATCACAAAAGAGTGAACAGGAATGTCTCAAAGTGCACTACCTCATCTGCATAACTCTAGGTGGGTTACATATTAACAAGGTTCTTGAAGGCTGGGATAATGATTTTGCATACTAAACAGTAATGCCTTGTGTACACTGCTATTCCATTCTTGTTACCTATGTCAAAAAGTAAGCATAATCTAAGGTAGGTAAAGTTTCTTTAACTTAAAAGACTTAATACTGAGAAAATAAAAACAAATAGAATCTTTAGTTTAATTGATTCTTTTGCATGAAGGTCATCTTACTGAGTGCAGAAGCTCACAAAGGGCTTTAGCTTCAGTACAGTGCAAAGTACAAGTGAGGTATGAATCCCTCCACCAAAGAGACTAATCATCATGTACCAATCTTGTTGGTTAATAAATAGATTTCTTAGGGAGCTGTAGTATAGTTTATTGGACCAATTGGAATAGCTGGGAAAAAGGAAGGAATTCTTAGCAGATGTCTAAAATATACTCAATTCCAAATAAAGCACGTTGAAACAAACACCTTTAATTCCATTTCATTAAGTAAACAGGTACTTTCAGAAAACAGGATAGTTAATAGAGGAGAATAGTGGCAAGAGATGATAAAATCCTTGACATTGTAAGAAAGAGGCAGAAACAGGCAGTTAGTCACTCTGAGACCAAAGTATTTTACGGCCTTTTTTCCTCAAAAAATCTATTCCCCCATCATTTTATTAAAGATATTATCTCGCTCTGGAAATTTACCTCACTTATATCCCTAGACTATTACAGGTCCAACAGCACTGCACTTCTGATTGATGGCTTAGTACACAGAAGACATATCTGTCATTTGGTCTTTGGCAGATATTAAAAACCAGCAAAACGATAGGAATACCCTTCTGAAGGTGGGCACCATATAAAACCTAATATAAATCAGAGCTCAGAACCTGAGATATTCCCAAGCATTAAAACCTCCTGCTGGAATAATCCTACTCTTCTTCAACTTCAGGGAAAATAAAACGTGCCCAGATATAAAATCAGGAGTTATTATCTCAGAACAAAATATGTTAAGTAGAAGTTTTGGCATACATTGTATGACTATCTGAAATTAGTCCCTGAGGAATTGAATCAGTAAAGGAATTCATTACCTAAATTGGTGCTGAAATAAAAAACAGATACATAAATACAAAACTGAGATAAAAAAATCCCTTTACTTATGTTGCTTCACCCTGGAAGTCCTTGTTTTTCAATCACTTTATTAGTCAGGGTTTTTATAAAGAAGGCAGGGCTTTTATGTTTTGAATTCCTTTCTGCTGGAATTGGAGCTGATTTACCATTTCCAGGTGAGTGTTCCAGCCACTAGGCCATTGTGTAAAATAGAATACCATTATTGCAGATTTTATATCTCTACCTTCTACCTCTACCTTTACTTTTATATCTTAACCTTCTAGGTTAAGTTTGCTACCTGCAGTCTCTCAGACAAAGTAATCTCCTACTAATCCTAGAAGAAGACAGCTTGGACACATTCCTATATTGTATCTCTGGTTATTCTTTGATCTAAACAGTTGCTAGTTCGTGCTATGAAACCTTTCCCTCTTACTTCACCCTTACTAATTGCCTTTCATTGGTACAATTTTCTGTTCATCTGAAGACCTACATGTGATTATCAGTCTATAAAATGTAGCATGCTTTATTCTTTTAGTACATATTTTAAAACGGATCTTCTATAATGAAAGTTCAAGGGTTTTTTTAAGCCTTTAGCGACATTCATTGCAGACTTAAAGCTTTGCTCATTCAAGTCAGCAAGTTTCTATTGATTTTGTTACAGCCCAAGAGTAATATGCTAACTTACTATCTGCATCTCCAGTATTGGTATAGATTTTGAATATGATATTAGCAGCAGAGAAGAAAGAATGATCCATTAATGCAAGAGATTTATGTTACATTCCTATTAGGTTACGTTCCTATTTCCATTTGTCCCATTGAAGACCATACCAAAAATTTATTTATGGGCTCAGGGGACTTAAATATAAGTTATGGCCACTCTTATTCATAGCCCTTGGGCATCATGCAAACACACAAGGATTAGGAGATAGAACTACATGAAGAATATAAGGATTTAAGTAAGCACTCCAAGCAACCAAGCAGAAAAAGAACTATGCTAAGATATTTCAGGACCAAATGGAATATCACATTACCTTGCTAGATGCAATATTAGAAGCCATAGAACTCTATCCAGTTTACCCCTGTATTGTGCCAAAAGCACATTATTCAAAATGTATCCAGCTTTGACTTCCTAAGACTCTTCCCATCTCTTAATGCTTGGTTATAAAGAGAATTTACATTTCCCAGAAGCAGGCAAGCAAACAAGAACAGGAAATACAAAAACTCATAAAAGATTCTTGAGGTTTATTTCATCTTAACATTATGCCTCATTATGAGTATCACCCTCTCTATTTAAACTCTCAAAAGCTTCAGGTTCTTTCATGAAGCAGCTGAGCTCTACAGAAACCAGATGAATACTGGAATTCCTTTCAGCTGGTGTTGGTTCTGCAGATTATTCCAGACTAGTGATATCTGATACAGTCAATCAGTCAAGCTGCTTGAGCAATCTGCTCCATTCCATCAGTGCCATATTCCACTGTCATCAGTGAAGACATTTGTTGCCTTCTCAGTGCAGCCCAAAATGATAATGACTATCATGATTAATTTTAAAAATACGTACCATATTTTGGACAGTTTGGGTACATATGTCGATCCTGAATATGTAGTAATATGATAGATGTCACCTATATGAAGGGTTTATGATAAACTATAAGGCAGTTTTACTTCAGTCATTTTCCATGCAGATTCATACAAGAAATTTCAAACTGTACACAAACATACATGGATATTTCTAAATAGAAAACATTTAGTAAACACAATAAAAAAGTCTGATGAATTCTTTATATTCCTAGACATTTCTGTACTGTGGTCAAATTCAGAACGAGAGATGATTTAAGGTATTGTCTCTCTATCCAACATACACTGTAGAGAGGAATATAATCTTTCTCACATCCTGCCCCTATGATGGTATTCAGATTTTTATTATATAGTTGGTGAAGGAATAGTAAAGAAATGAAGATTAGAAATCTGATGAGTAACCTAGTTCAGTAAGAAACTTTTTACTCTGAAGAAGTAAGAGCAGCTGAAGCAAGATTTTCATGTCAAAACATCACGTCTCCCAAATACTTTGACTTGTAAAAAAGCGACCTTCAAATAACATATTCTGATAACATAGAGGAGCAGATGACACTGCATAGTTATGTTCACAATCTGTGTTTATAAAATAATTTCATGTAGCTTAAGGAATAATACCAGTGGCAATGTAGACACCAATCCTTGTGAATTCAAAAATGAACTTCTATCCATGCAACCGTCACAGAAAAGTCATGTAATGTGAATAGCAATGCTATAATGAAAATCCAGAGACCTTTCCTTTCCAATTGCTAGGTATAAGAAACTACTCTATGTTGGTTCATAGTTCGTATATTAAAAATTAAAATACTAAAATAGAAATTTTTATGTATTGAAATATAATGTAAAGCATTCAATTACTGAATGTTTTGTCATTCTAGAATTATTAGATCTGCCTTTATTAATAAATAATTATTAAACAGAATAGGATTTAAACCGCTTTTTTAAATGAGTTACTGAATACACTGAATGCTTTTCTAAAGCGAGGTCTTACAGCTGTTGATAGGAGCAAATTCACCTGTCAATTCCATTTTTTATAAATCTGACATCAATCCTATGTGATATATTCCAGCATTATTAGCTGAAGCTTTGCTGATTAGAAATTACTGTCTACTATTTCCATAAATTACACATCATTAACAGTGACAGGCAGGCACAAGGAGCTGCTCTATTAAAGCACAGGTCTCACATAGGTCTTGTGCTATAAACCAGTGAGGAACTTTCTTTGTAAGAAGCTGTATGGCCTTTGATCCCGCTGACATTAAGAGTTTAAATAAATTAAAATTCATAATTACCACATCCAAGTTTTCAGGAGAGGTGCTAAGGTGAGGGTAATTTAGAGATGCGCTACACTATTAAAAAAAAAAAAAAAAGGCTTTTGTAATATATGCCTGAAAACATCATTTCACCCATCCAAGAAATCCTATCACTAACCTTGGATCCTATAACAGAACCAAGTACTATATTTTGCATCAAATAAACCATTTTTATTTAATTTTAAATGAAGCAGACAAAGTTAATAAAGGTGATGATGTTTCATGACATATATTTGTAGCATTATCCTACTTGTTTGACATATCTTATAATCTATTACATGTTATAGATTTATGATCTAAACTATAGAATTGCAGCTCATTTTTAGAAAGCATCATAAAACAATTGATATCTACAAAAAATCTCACATATAGTCCTTTCCCTAATATGTGGGGAACTGTGAAATGCATGACAGAACAGGGCATAACCACAGTCTAAAGTATCCTCCAAGTTTGCTCTACTGTCTAAAATTCATCTCTGAAGGGAGATGCAGCGTTCTCCTACAACTCTTTTTCTGGAACATGAAGAAGTAGGTCTTGGTGTTTTCTGTAAAATCCTAAGTGGTCTAAGGTGTGTTCACCTTTAACAAATCAAACGTGTTAGAGAATTTATATGAAAAGCACTTTGTTTAATTCAACTTGATTACATATCAAACTAAAGTAGTTAGCCAGCTGAAACAGATCTTTGAGATATGAAAGACTCATGGATGTTAAATGAAGTTTTAAGTTACTTAGAAGCTCTTAAAAGAATAGAGAAAAGTTATGGCCCTGGCATTCTTGGTTGTTGCTGCTTACATGAAGATTGTTAATTTAAGAATTCAATCTTCTGTTTGGAGAATCCAATCTTCTGTTTGAATTTTGTAGCATTTGGTGTTTACTTTCTACTCACTGTTGTAAAGGGGCAAATAATAAACACTTCTGTTCCCCGTGGACCATTTCATCAGAGTAATTTACTGTTCTTTATCTTAATTAAAACTGAAGTATAATTTCTTTCTATTTTGAATTAATTTTGCAAGAATAATTCTGCAATGATAAAATTCAGAAGTTAAGGTTATATTCTTTCCTATGGTACTACATTTTTTCAGTGTGATTTTAGAATTGTATTTCTGGACTGTATGTAAACAAATCTGGAACCTTGAAGGATATTTTTGGACTTGTAACATTAGAGTTAGGAGCTTTATCAGTGTTTTTTAGAGATAAACAATCCCGTATGAACATAACTCTCATTCCTGCTTCTTTCATTTCCCCTCTTTTTGTCTCTTACTGCTTCCAGTTTGGAATAGGATCAATAGTTTTTTACCATAATTTCCTACATTTCTCCATGTAATATACAGATAAATATATACTTATCTTTCCTGCTTTCCAATTTAGAAAAAGAAAATATAAGAATAATAAATGTAAAAAGAATAAAAAATCATTACAATTTTAATTAATTGTGGGAGCTGAATAGAATAATAGTGGTTTATGGTTCTGAAAAGGAAAAGTATGGATGAGAAATAGCTGAATTGAAGCATACGTACAGGAAAATTTTTGCATTCAATTCAGAAATATTGTAGAAACTTAGAGAGGTTTACATGGGAGGAAATAAAGCGGTTTTCACTTATAAAACACACTCAATGGCTTTATACCTCAGAGGAAAGTTTAATCAATATACAAAAATCTGCATTGCCTGAAACATTTTCTCTGTGGACTTCAAATTTAAATTAAGTTTTTTTCTGTTTTTCCTTTGTTGACGTGTCTCCAAGATACGTAAAACTGTTCTGAAAAATATTTTGTGGTGTTTATATGTTACATGATCTTTCTGACCTTTGTTTAAAGCATGAACAGAATGGTTCAGCATTCTGCCCCATCAGCCAGTTTTCTGAATTACAAGTAGCTTTTTATTGAGTTGAGACTCTTGAGGACTTAAGTACATTGTGATAAATGTTGAAAGTTGCTTCTTATCAGGAGATTAATGTGTGTGGTCATTGGTCTCTTTGGACACTACGTATTAATAAAAAGCAATTTACTTAAATTAATTTTCTCACTGCTTTTATTAATATTGCAAAATTACAAGCAGGAAAAGGGAAAGCTTTTAACTCTGCTTTGCAGGAAGTAGAATTAAATTTGTTCACTTAGGATCTAGAGTAATTGATTGACTCACATAAAACCTAACCAGACTAAGTGTAACACTTAGGAAAGCTGGCCAATTACAGTTTTCCACATTTTTCAAAGATCTCAGCTAAACTTTTAAGGGAGCAGTATGTGATAATTAATCATCGCAATACCATGGCAAATTAGATACAGATTATATATTTTTATGCCCTGCTCTAGCAAAGAGGTTTCAGTCTAACATTCACAATTTCCACACTGGCATTATTTCAGGAAAAAAGTTGTTCTTCTCAAAGAGGTACCAGAATTAATTTTAACATAATTCTCACTTCTCAAAAAAACATGAAAGAATTTTGTGGATTTTATCAGTGACTAAGCATCCTTCAAAGGCCTCTGCGTGGATCAATATTAATTCAGAGCTTGTCAGAATAACAGGCTGCTATTTTTTATGTAAACAACTTTTATTTTATTCTCTTTGAAACAAAACACCCAGTTTTACTGTAAAGACAACTTTGTATTTGAAGATTTAAACTGATTACACTTTAACAATCAAAAGTGAATAACTAAATGTGAAGGAAAACTTTTAATACCTGAAGGAGCACCTCATTGATTGGGGTTTTTTTACTCTCAATTTACTTTTTATATAGACTTCATATGCGAAATTATTTCCATATCTTGAAAACTTTTAGTCAGTTAGAAATAGTGTTTCCACCCTGACCACCTACTCTTTGCTCTAGGCAATTATTCCATGCCAACGTGACTGGCACAAACTGGAATAACACTCATGTATTTTATATCCACTGAAAGATTATGTATCTTCTAGAAAAGGTCAATAGCACTCTAAATTAGAAAACATTCGTTTCACAGTATTTTATTCCAATATAGCAAGATGATACAGGATTAGGTTTACTACAGATTTCTGTATATATGATGCCTGCAAAAGTTGGGATGAAAATTGATCTTCTCCCTTTATAATTCAAAAGTCTGTACAAAAACTTGTTTCAGTCACAAGCTCTACAGTTCAACACCTGAAAAACAGCAATGTGGGTAAGAAAATGTATCTGATCTTGTACAAATACATAGATCAGAATTGTCTGATCAGAAATCTTATGTCACACCAAAAAAATCCCATTTTTTAAGAGTTCAGTATATAAGAAAAAAATCAGCTGAGATCATGATGCAGGTGGATTTTGTGCAGATATCACAAACACATTTCACTCATTCTGAAAGATTTAATGGTTTCCTATGACACAGTCAAACGTTGGGACATCATCATCCAGAAAATCTCACAGACAATTTTTCTGACTTGGTGTGATGGCTCAGAATACAATTTTGCTGCTATAATTTTGCAATAGTGGATACTAAAAGCTATTTTTTTGCAAGCCACAATAGCTGCTTTCAATGCAATACCACAAAACTGACCTTAATTATACAAACCAGCATGAAGGCAGAAAATGTAGGTGTTTACTTGACTCTGGAGAGTGATAAACTAACAATTAAATTTTAATTATCTCGTGTCATGCTGTGTGTGACCCAAAATAATGCATACAGTGCACTAAATACCTTCTGAACTACTCTGTCTAGATCCGACCTTAACTTGTAATGAAATCTTGATCAATAAATGGCACTACAAGTAGACATGTGCAACAGAATATTCATCCATATTCTACTAAAAGAACACTTGAATTTCTTAGTAGTTCTTCTCAATGTGGAATCTTTACTACTAATGGACCTATAAATTTATAGAGCTGAAATAAATGTTATTAAAATAAAAATTTGAACAGGCATGAATAATGGCATGGGCAGGAAATGCAAGTCAGAAGAGAACTATTAGATAAACAATTAGAGTAATTTTTTTTGTAACAAAGCTAAACTTGTTTAATAGTCAACGATGGAGTTTAATTTTCAATTACCTTGGCTATTTACACCTGCCACTGAAGACCCTTTATATCTTTTTAGACAGGTAGCAAAGGTACAAACTAACTTTTATACACTTACACGATATTTTAGACCTTTCAACAAACTAGTCATAATTGCACTATGTTATCCTCAGTGGTGAGGCTTCACCTCATGCAAGGTGAGAGGAAGCAAATTCTGTAACGCTGATGCAAAGCTAACTGAAATCAATAAAATCTGTCCATTAATGATGATGGTCTTGATCTGATTCTGTAATACTGGGCACTTTCTGTAGGTCACCATTTGGACTTGTCTAAAACTTGCACAAATAAGAATGGTAGCTTTTCCTGTTTGGTTAGATTGCTTAAGATCAAAGGAAATTCCGATCATTGCTGTTCTGAGGCATCTGACGTTATCATGATTATGGAAGTAACAACAGAATTGTGTTCAATTCTCATCAAACCCACAATTCTATATATACTTTTAGTAAGAAATAATTAAGGTAGAACAGTTGGGCAGAGCAATTAAGGCAGGAGACTTTTGTGTGATTACTTCCACAGTTCCAGTGATGGACTTTCTCTTTGTACTCAGGATATTTCATGTTAATCATTTCTTTGAGAAAGGCCAGCATAATAAGTGATTAAGACATCTCTGTAACAAGTAAGTAACACCACAAAAAACATTAAAATTGCTGAAAATAAAAATTTAATTTGTCTGTGAGGAATGTCACAATAAATTCCTGTTGTTTTTCACCTAAGGTCTCAAAAATATGTATGTGCTTATTCTCAGTTTTTTATTTTTCTGAGCATATATATTTCAATTGTTAAATTAAATTTCTTTATTTGATATGATGAAAACTCCTATGCAGCTACTCTTGTTTGTGACTGGAGCAATTTAAGAAATTCAGAGCAGTTCAAGATGTTTGCAGCTGGGTTGCTGTTCTCAAACTGAATTTTGCCAACTGTCAGCTGATTGTAGAAAATGTGTGTCATTCTTCCAATTTCTTCTGATGTGAAGTAGAATAGGTTCCTTTAAAGTTGTTATGAATTAAGGAAGGCTACTTTATCCATCATAAAAATTGAAAAAGAACATTCTTTTATCAGGAAAATATACCTTAGCACAGGATGCAATAATGTCTCCCTAAAAGACGTGGCTTAACCAAATAAAATATAATGAAAAATACCCTTTTGAACACATCCTTCTTTAGTTTACCACAGTACAACATAGGCATATTCCTGATATATGTAGCTGAATGGAAATAAGCATTCTCCAAGTTATATGGTTCCACTGGGGATTTGGGGTTTTTTTTCCTTTCCTCCACAGTAAATTACTTTTTTTTACAGGTGTCACCTAAGAAAAAGTTGGACCATGTGGATACCAAATGCCCCACTGTCTGCTGTCAAGACATACTATATTTCATATGAACCAAAGATTTATGGCTAAAAATTATAATGCAACATAGTAGTCATAAATAAAGCAAGATTTTTTAGTGGTTTAGTTTTATCACCTTCCTATAGTTCTAAATTTTCTCTTGATTTGAAGAAAAAAGAAAATAAAGTCACACAGAAATTTTGATTTCTACTTAGCCCTGTTAAATTAACTTTGTTCCAGGTGACTGAATATTTTTTTTCTTGCAGATGTTTCATTCACAAGAACAGACTCAGATGAACTGCCTTAAAAAAAAAACCGTTTTGTTTATTCTAGGTTTTGGAAAAGATAGAACAAATGAGCTTTAAAATAATGTTTGCCATGCCTTGGGTAATATGTGAGTTTTCTGTTTCAAGTAATGTATCTGCTTTACATATATTTCTTTTCTATTTTTTGTCTTTATCTGCAAAGCTTCTGGTTTCTGTAATTTCAAAGAATTGTTTGTGAATTCATCCATACGACTACCTCTCAAATCTGGGGAAGATTTATTTAAACCCTAAACAATGCTTTCCTAAATTAAAGGTATGAATTTTGAGAAAGATCTCTTTAAAGCACACTTCCAGGCAGAAATGTTTATTACTTTAGCTGATGGCACTGAAACTCAGAATTACAGATGAGATGAAAACTAACTACAGGCTCGTTTTTGAAGACAAAATACAAAAAGAAATCATATTTATTCAAGGAAAATACAGATAATCTGGCAAGAAGTTGTGCAGTACATAAAGACTAGGCGAATATGAAACATACAAACTTCCTATCCTAGTCAGTGTCGTTGCTGACAATTATTTTCTCAGCTTGAAACACCAGTAATGCTGACTCCTTTAAAACCGATGAAGCCTGCTGTTTTTTCCATTTTTATGTATCACTCAGTGTAGTAATCACTGTGTTTCAGAGGGGGAATAAGCTAATATGAAATTAAAGAACTCTCTTAGGAAATTCTTCATTTTGGTATAGTAATAAGATCCTTCATGCTGCTTCACTGAACATATCTATGATAGAAAGTTAAATATAAAGACCCTTTTCCCCCATCACTTCTCACTATAGGTTTTTTTCCTATGCGTTCTGCATTCATGAAATCTAATGACAGGTATTTAAGTAGGGAAAGCATTTTGAAGAATATTTCTTGTACAGACTAGAAATATAACAACATTATTGTCAATTTAATTTAGATTATTAAAGATATAAAGCGTAAATGTGACCTGAAAAACAACATGTTTTCTGAAGAAGACTTACTAATAACAGATACGAAAGGGTCAGCAGGCATCTTGCAGAAAAATGGTGAGCATGATTCCTCTTCTTCCTTGGACAAAGACTCCAGGGAAAGGTTCCATTTCCAAAAGCTTTTTATGTATTCTGTCTTGCAGCAATGCTGATTAGCCATATAAATTTTGCCCTGGTTAGGCTGGACACCAGGGCTCTAACAGCCAGGCTGCCGATCTGATGGAGGTGGGGCCTTGCAGGTAAGATACTCAGTTTAGAAGTATCCTGTCTCCCACCTTTAAGGCAGGTGCTCTATGGAGAAGCGGTTTTCTCCGTCCTGTGTTTATAGTTCAGAAAGAGCAGAAGGAAGCCAGGGTCAGTCAAAATTGAAGACACTTTCTACTTATAACTTTCTCTGGGAGTCATTGCAATTGGCTTCTTGCTCAGAGCTTTAATCCTGCACTTTCTAACCATCTAACATTCCCTAAGTACTGCATTGTCAATGAATTCAGAGGTTATGGATTCTGTTTCATTCAGCCTTTGTTGGTTGGCGCTGAAACACTTTACTTTTGACTGCAGCATGGATTACAATGCTTAATTTATCCTAAGAATGGTTTTGTGAGCTAAGCAGAGAAATGTTACTTTCTCTTTTAGAGATGGGAACTGAATTGGACTACATATGAAGTCCAGCTCTTCAAACATACTTGGGGGAATTTATCCACCATGGATGTACTGAATTTCAGCATAGGCTGTCATCTTAAGCCATAGGCATCTTGGTCTCATGCAGCATTGAAAGTTTTGCTAGTTGATCAGAAATCACTAAATTGCAAGCCACATGCAATGGTACTGCAGTCTGTCAGGGTGTCCCCTGCATGGCAATTGACAAAGAAATAGTGGAAGTTTCTTCTCCAAATCAAGCAGAGCTTGGCTTTGAAGATAAACCCCATCTATCATAGCCATTATAGCTGTTCAGGGAATAGCACCTGCTCTGCTCTGGCTTCCCACATGGTAGAGACAAGTGCAGACTCAGAAAACCAGGATGGTACACAGATGGAGGCTTCTGACTGGCCATGAGCAGGTGCCTTCCTCTCTCCAGTCAGTCTCTTAAATGTGCCTGGTTCTTTTCTTTCTAATGACAGTTTTTCTAGCTAACTGACACAGTTTCCTATCAGCCTGAAGGCTATGCTTCCCTTTGGGGGAACTTTAACTATGTATTATGTGAAACGCAGGCACTCAACTCAGGAGGGAGGATTCCAGTAGACCATTTTCCCTTCCCTTCTGCCATATCTCTTCCTTCAGTTCTCAGCAATGAAAACAGTAACAAATGATTCCTAGATCTGAACCTTTTCTTCTGCAGATACAAAGGCGATCTTTATTTTTTACCCCACAAAATTCAGGGAAGGGAGAAAGAGGAGTCAAAGGGAAGCAATGTCCTTGTGCATCTGTATCTTCTTCAAAGGTTTGTAATATTTGAGTTACCACATGCCTTTTCAGAGATATTGGAATTTCTGCGCATATTTATAAAGATATCTATTAGCCAAAATGAGTACAAAAGATTTATTAAAAAAATGCTCCTTATTCTGATCCAAAGGTCCTGTTCCAACTATGGCATTCTCACTAATTTTAGAGTCATATAGTCTATATAAAATATATTGTGAGGCACATGTAATATGGGTTAGGAGGTTATAGAAAGTCTAGGTAGTTCTTCATATTTTTAATGTCAGTGTTTCCAGATAAGCCTGAAAGAGAGGCCATAGACCTTGTGTGGTTTTTTGACCTTTTAAATAGGCAGAGCTGTGTGAAGCATGCAGTACAGATTAATGTTACAAAATTATCAGAACCATTGGGTTAACTTAATGCAAGTGCTTTAGGATATGATAAATAATTTCTGAATTTATCCAAACACCAGTTCCCAAAATCATATATTTCCTGTGTCTTTCAGTTTCAGATATTGAAACAGTTAACATAGTGATTGCCACAGTTCTGCAATGAGCAGAACTAAATCTTCACTTTTTAATGTTTTAAAAAACAGAATTACTAATTAAATTTGATTTTTTAAATTGAATATTATGTCACTACGGAAAAAAATCATTATGGTAACAAAGTAACTTATCTGAAGAACTGCACTTTCATAAATAAAATTGATTATTTTAACTGGTATGATTTAAAAGTGAAGCAAAGAGTTCATGTGCAAAATAGGGTAAATAGACCTTACTTGCTTCAAACAACATATTGACATCTTAGAATGCATAATTTAGTTCCAAAAGTAATGTGTTTCTAACACTTCCTCCAACACAATATTATGCCTGCAGTGAAAGGAATTTTCATCATTTATTGCGCCCCTTAGATATCTACCATGAATGCAGTTGATCTAAAAGAAGCTACATTAGTTTATGTGTTACACTCAGCATTCTGAAGTACTGACTTTGAATGACATTTTCTTCAGCTCCTTTCAGAGACGACAAACACTGTCACTATTAGATGAAGCCTTAGTGTGTTGCCTAAGAGTAAGTCTTAGGGCCATAGGTCATTCAGCAATTCTGCTGTTGCAAATTATGATATCTCTTGTATTAGATGAATTCCTTGCTTGTCAGAAATTATTCTTGTCACTGGGCTAAGATGCAGTTGGAATGAAAGTGATAATGTAACATATGGTCTTTGCTCTAGCATGGCAGACACATATTCACTCTCTCAGAGTCTATTAATCAGCTCTTGATGCAGTGCCCTTAACTTGCTAACCTCACTTCTGTGTTTTGCAGTAGAAAAATCACTCAACCATAGTCTTTAAAGAAAGCTGTACATTTTATTGTACATTTCATGGAGCCAGACTATCTTACAGTTTCTAATTTTAGCTTATTTTGAGGGGCTAACCATCATCTGGTGACCACAAGAACACAGTACTACAACTAAAGTTATATCAGGGGTGGATACTTTGGTAATAACTGATTTTGTATAATGAACTTTCCTAAAAACAGCTTTGGTAGATATATTCTGTATAAGGGAAAGGAACCAAGAATATACAGCAGATATTTTCCTTCAGTCTTGTTATTTATCTTAGCAGTTATTTGATCAGCATGATTTATTAAAGATTTTAGAAGGGCATATCAGCAGATAACACTATTACTTGGACACACATCATCTGTGTAGGCATACCAAATAAATACATATTGCAAGTGCATTAAAATAGATACAATTTATTTCAAGACAATATTTTTACTTCATTTGCCTAAAAAATAAATTCTGAGTCTGATTAAATAATCAGGGAAAAAAACCCTTAGAGTTAACAATGAAATTTATTGTGTCCATAAAAAAAGAGTAAAACCAGGCTTTCTAATCTGTGCCAAAAAAAATTATATCAAACCTTTTACAGCTGCATTAAAAGTTTAATGAAATCAAACTGAATCCCACGGAAGGATATACATTCTGAAAACCACAATATGAGAGCCAGATTTCTGTAGGTTCATTACCTCACAAAACAACACAAGATAAAAACAGTCACCTTACAAAACCAGTCCACTTTAAGGAATGTGCAAAATCATTTATTCACAGTCAATGGTTTTTGTTGAGGTTTTATAGTGTACTCAGCCACTGAGTTTGATTTGGTACAGCACTGGAGTGTGTAGTAATTCTACAAGTAAAGTAAGTAATCGGAGCAGCAAACCAAGTGCTCCTATTTGCCTTAATTTTGGGCAGACAGTCAACCTATGTGTATGTTGACACCTGGATAATTGGCTGGCATGTAGAATTTTACTCTTGTTTTCTACTGGATTAGGTCCTTCAATAATAAGGAGCAACAAGGTTTTCTGATGTATTTGTTTGAGGAGATACTTTGTTTTCATTTTCACAGAAAAGCAAGTAGACTCATTTTTATGCCTTCTTAGCTGAAGATAACCATGCACATAATTCCTTTTAGGACGGCACCCGTGCAAAAAAAGTAATTTAGGATTGGATGTACAAAAACATAACAGCACTGTACTACATCCACATTCCTTACAGAACCCTCTTACAGCATTTTATGCTATTCTACAGAAGATGCTTGTAGTAACTTTGAGGACTATCCTGAGTACCACTTTACTAGTTTCTAAATAACTTTCCAGAATATAACCTCAACCTAGAAACATAATTTTATTTATGAAGTTGTCATTGTTATTATTGTTATTATTTATTACTATTTACATATTGTGATATAGGCCCTATTTCACATCCTAATTATCATTAGTAGTCAGAGAGTATAGTTTGATATAAAAAGAAAATCTGCCATAGGTAGGGCTGAAGAAAAGATTGGAGTTTCAGGTTGTGATCTAAGAAATACCTGCTAAATTGTCTGTGTTTTAGACAAAGATGTTGGCAGACCATAAGGTTTAGCCGGAGCTAGTAAAAGACGCTGCAGTAAAGGCTGTTGTGCCCAATCACAGAATGGCTTTGGACATTAAAGATCATCTAGTTCCATCCCCGCTGCCATGGGAAGGGACACCTTCCACAGACCAGGTTGCTCATAGCCCCATCCAGCCTGGCCTTGAACACTACCAGGGCTGGGGCATCCACAACTTCTCTGGGCAAAGTGTTTCAGTTTCATTTCAAAGAGAGGAACAAGCTTGAGCTGCCTTCAGCCACTCTCAGAGTAAAAATTTTTTTCCTAATACCTAATTGAAATCTACATTTTTTCAGTGTAAAAAGATTCCCCCTTGTCCTATCACTATACTGACAGGCTCACTGGGGAGGGGCAGAAGTAAAAAGTAAACTGATAAACTGATAGGGTGAAACACAGCAATAAGGATTCAGATGTGGCGAAATAGAAAGGACATGGTACCCGAGACAGAAGCAATGCACACTAGAGGTCAGGGAGTACACCTAGTCGTTTTTTAGTGGAGGTCCTAGGAAGGACTCAACACCACGGGCATTTTGTTTTGATTGTCTATAGCACTTTGCTTGTAGGCATGTAATACTTGCCTGAAACCCTCTTAGCAGTGCAGGAGTCCATAAGTGCAGATCAGATAGCTGGATTCTTCTTATAACGCATGGAATAAAGTCATGGCTTAATGAAATGTCTGAAAGCCAGAGCTAGGGGAGAAGAAGGGATTGGCCAGTTGCTGGATTTATGCACAGCTGGGAGCTGCCTAAATAATGTAGCAGGATATACTGAGTAAAGGATACCACTTAACTTTAATCTCACAGAAATATGGTTAACTTTTATGAAGTAGAGGGTAGCTAATGGTCTGGAACAGGCATCAGCAGAGTGACAGCATGATGCTCCTTCTGTCTGGACGTAAACTTGCTACTAAGGGGCAGCAGTGCTCCTCCTCAACAAAAAAAAAAATAAAGGCAGGTTTAGCTCTTATGGTTTATTGACCAGTTTCAGCTACAAAAACTAAGTACCCTATGACAACCCTGGCCACAAAATTTGGATTATCTGGGTATTCTTCTTTACATTCTTGTATCTTCTTTTTTCAGAGCCAGTCTTCTCCCAGATAAACAACCTATCTCTAATTACATGTCCCTGCTGGTCCTGGATTTATGATATCCATATCCACACGTAGCATTATGATATAGTATCAGCCATGCACGGTATTAATGTTGTGGATACATCGTGCTGTTGGTCTTACAAGGCTATGCTCCCCTAAAGGTTCTCAATGCTAACCTCCAACAGCCCATGGAATTTAGCTGTTTCTCATGTAACTCCTTTACAGCCTTTGAGATCTACCCATATTTCCTTTAGTTATCTGTAACTTTTGTCAGCAATTTCTCATGTCATGCCTAGTAATTTTCCACAGTTAACTTAACCTCAAGTCAGGGTATAGTGAATGGCCCACTCATTTGCCTGTGGCTCTAGTAACACTAACTCCAGAGGTCAGGAAGGTACTTTTTCCAGTGAAGAATCGCTATCAACATCTTTTCTCAAATGCAGTGCAATAACCAGCCTTTTTCCTTTAAATGGTGTAACAGGGAAAGAAGGGGCAGCAGGACCCCTGTAACACAATGATTGCTATTTTTTCTCAGTACCCAGAAGTTTTGCATGAAGACACTTGAACATGCAAGATTTGTCCTCCCCAATCACACATTCACTACAAAACTATGTGTTATTTTGCTGTCCTTAATCTTTTCTGTTGAGTCATTTAACTTTTTATATGTGGTACTTAAATTTTCATTGGACCAATTACTGGAGCCCAAGTCTCACTAATGGGTAAATGAGCTAACACTGGAGGCTTTTTCTCTTTCTCTTCAGTTCCAAATATAACTCGTCAATCTCAATGGGGTTTGCTTTGAACAAAGCAACTCGTCAGTTTTTTTCAGGTAATTTTACAGATGAGTAATGCACTGATATAAATACACTTAAAAAGTATGAGAAGGCAGATAGAATATTTTGCAGCGGAAAGGCATTTTGCAGCAAGAGCAAGCTGTAGTTCTCATTACTGGGTGGTTACACTGGATTAAAGATGAAGAGACAAGTGCTGCTGAAGATATTCAGAGTACTTAGAGAAATTCAGACAGTTTCTAATTCAACCTTTTTTCCTTCTTCCTCTTAAATATTTCCCTCTAAGACCCTCATCTGACAGTAATTAGGCTACTCAGGTTAATTAATCTCAGGAAGTTCTCAGTAGCATAATCCAGGTGACCATAGGAGTTGACATAAACTTAATCATCTCCATTGTCAAGTTGCTCTAGCATGGCACACAATGAACTGTAAACACTATACACTCAGTTATGATTTGTTTCATAATTTACATGTATTAATATGTAAATCATGCCTATGAACAGCATTTTATCTTTCTAATATTACTTTATATAAGGGAGGTTTAAACTGCAGTAATCACTTGCATACCTTTTTGAAGAAAATTGCTACTATTGATACCTTACAGAAAAGTGTAAAAATCAGTCTATTACATATTTCTTTTGTGTTTCTTTCCCCTTTTTCTTTATTTCTAAGCCAGTTAATCTTTTTTTACTATAATGTTCATACCTTTCTGAAGTTCAATTTTTTTACTACTTTTTTCTCCTCACAAGATATCAATCATGATGAAATAAATTAAAGAACAGTTTATCTTAAAATTAAATTAAATATTGACATGAATGAAATCATGCATCACTGAATTGAATCCAGTGTACTAGGGATAAGGGATCAGACAATATTCCTCAAATAACTAAATTGTTTCCTGCATCACCTCTGCTACTCCATTTTCAGTTTTATTTTGACTGTATTTGTAAGCAGTTTATTATATAACATAAAAATCTCTATTTTTACAGTATGTATCACAAGATGAGACTACTCATCTGGAAGACAAAAGTTGAATGTTGGTCTAGAGAAGTTAGAGTTGATTGCATTAACTCATCCTCACTGCAAGGAAAAACAATTGCAGGTACAAAGAATTATTTAGATTCTTGAAATGCAGTTCATGCAGACAATCTTATATGTTGTTTTATATAGAAATCTCATAATTTCTACAGAGCATTATTGCACAAATTCCATGATATGTCATATGACAAAAGTGGCATCCAATTAAAAAAAACCAAAACCAGCTGTGCACATGCTTACAAAGAGAAAATCAAAAGTATAATAGACTATTAGAAAATAATAATTCAGAACTTAGTAACAAAGGCCATTTTTGCAATTTTACCATAATGCCAAAAAACAACATTAATCAAAAATAATTTTTCTTACTATTTTTGAGTTTGTCTTGTATATATCAAGATTGTATCAAAACTTAGTGCAGTATTCACTTTGTTTAAAAGAAGACTACTTCACAGTTCACGATCATGTTTAGGCTTCTTAACTGAAGATGTCTCTGGCACTTTTAAAACAATAAATTTATTTGAATTAATGTAATATGCTTCAATAATCACTTTCATAAATTTCATTGAGCAGAAAAGCTACAAAAGACAGAGGCCAGAACCAGCATAAATGGTGGAATAAAGACACAAATGCTGTCAAACCTTAGTGATCTATTTTTCTCAGACTGAGAAGCAACCTGTGGTTCAACGGAGCTGCTTTAAAGATTTGCCTAAGAAAGGGTCAAAAAGATGTTTTGGTTTTTTTCAAATGAAGAAAAAAAAACTGTAAAAGTCAGTCCCACTAAATTCACACGTTTCAGGTGATGCCAAAGAGATGCAGAATCAAGACTGAGAACCTCAGTCTGTTACAGATCATGCTCATGATATGAGAAAGCAAATAATAGACTGAAGCGTTAATGCCTTTTGTATGGTTTGACTACACAGAGACTCCATCTAAAACCCCACTGGAAACTTGTGACATGGACTTCCTGTGGTGCAAAAACATCTTCCCCCAGCTGTGCTCCAAACAAAGGCTACTTTGGAAACATTTCCCCCACCAGGTTTATGGCTTAGCATGACGTCCTACAGCATGGAGTATCCCTTTGGTCAGTTTGATCCATCTGTCCTTCCTGTGTCCCCTGCAGCCTCTTGCCCACCCCCAGGACTACTCACTGAGAGGGCCGTGTGAGAAGCAAAAAAGGCTTTGACACTGTGTAAGCACTGCTCATCAACAATTAAAACACTGATGTGTTACCAATACAGTTTTGATCACAAATCTAGACCATAGATTCATACAGACTGTTATGAAGAAAAATAACATCTCAACCATATCTAGTACACCAGGACATCTTCTTATATGGGTATAGCAGAACTTGCTGCTACTTTTGTGTGCCAGGACGACCACTGGAGAGATAAAAACAAAAGATAAATATTCTGCTTTGAACTGTTAACTACTGATAACTGCAATAACTGTGGTAGGCAAATGTCAATATTTTAAAAATAAAAATCCTAAAATTATTGTGCATTTCAGGAGCCAAATTTTATGCCTATATGCTTCAACAATCAAAAGTTAGATTTTTTTTTTCCCAGCATATTGCATGAAAATTAAATATTTATGAAAGGAAGCAATTTTACATAGAAACTGTAATGTCTGATGCATGCTCAAGCAGTAAAGAAATTGCAAGGTGGTTTGAGTTGCAGTAAAAATAAAAAATGAATTTTCAATGTTCTAATGAGTTTAAGCTTACATTTCAGGTGTTAAAAACCACAGTGCTTTTGCATCTGCTGTGCTTTCCTTGTGAAATTAACATACTTCTATCTGATGAACTTGAAGTTTGTATGAGAAAGATGACACTTCAGGAAAATCAATCACTTATATTACTACTAGAAATATGATCTCTCAAATACTTGCGAGAAAACCTCATTGGGAGACATTGCTTTCACATTACAAACTTTCAGTTCTAGGTAATGATACTAAAATGAAAAACTACAGTTGAGAAGATGACATTTTCTGATGTAGATTGATGTTAGAAACTTTGCAATTAATTCATTTTTATACATGCTAATTTGTTAAATATATAAGTTAAATGCATTCCCCTGTAATGTTTAAAACTAAGGGGAAAAACTTCTTAAATTTAAGATATGAAGGTAGTTTGGCCATTTTGAATCTAGATTTACTAAATTGAAAAACAAAATTCTGCTTAGAAGTACTTTCATTCCTGTCATTCCTGTGTGTCTTGTTTAAACATGTGTAAGCACATGGGAAGAACATGCATGGAGTTCAGCCAGTAGAAAATAGAAGACTGGAATACAGTTGGGTTTGAATGTCATTCACAGAAGAGAGATGGGCATTCTAAACAAACTGCATTTTCTCACTGTATTGTCTCTTTATCTTGCTGAGGTGTGTAAGAGACAGGATTTCCTTTCTCTGTAAAATCCTGGAAAAATAGAAAAGACAAGATAAAAAATGAAACTCAGAAAGAGAACAATCATAATAAGAGATGGCTTACATGTATTTTCAAGGCCCCAGAAAACCTCTCTCAACAAGACTTTTTAAAAGGCTTATGGTTGTTCATGTGCTCTGAGTTAGATGTACAAGAGAAATACTGACAAGATATTCTCAAGAGGTCAAAACAACAAAAACTTTACTTGCAACCTCAGAAAATCAAAGAACTTTGGGAAAAGGTTCAGAGCAGCATTCAATCAACATAAAACACTGCCCAAAGCATTAACTTAGCCTATTCAACTTAGCAAACTCCAAGCCGTTCAATTTTAAGTTACTCAAAAATTCCGAGAAGAGGGAATTAGAAGAAGAAGAGAAAAAGACAGAAAAGATACAGAAAAGAACAAACATAACTATCACTCTTGGTTCCAGTGGTGCTCAACTGATGGAAATTCCAAGAGGAGGTAGAATCAAGACATGCTCCCCTTTCATTCCACTTTAAGTACCCCTTGGCTTTCCTGGGCCCATACCCCAGATGGGACTTGCGGTCATCTGGCCTCTTAGGAGCTGAGTTGGGGCTCCAGAGGTGGGGTGTGGAGCATTGCCTCCAGTGTGCTAGTGATAGGTGGCCACTGGGGACGGGGATACTGGCCCAGGGGAGGGAGGTGTATGGGGCAGTGCATCACCTCACCAAAAGCAAGGCCCGATCTGGCTCTTCCCCCACACACGCAGACAAAGAAATGTTTCGAGCCAGCAATCCCTCCAGTCTCTCACAGTATGAGACAGATGTCATAGTTCTGATCAAGAGTAATAATCATTAGCTTACTTCCATCAGTAAGGGGTATTTTGAGATGTATCTTCAAAAATGTCTCCAGGATGTAGTTATAATCAATATGTCAGTATATGTCTATGGCCAAATCACCCGGAGAATGCCCGATTTCATCTGATCTCAGAAGCTTAGCTTGGCTGAGCCCAGTTAGTATTTGGATGGGACACTGCCTGAAAATACTGGGTGCTGTAGGTAATTTTCAGCCTTATTTCTTGTGGGAGACTTTTACCTCCCACACATCTGCTGGGAAGTTGGCACTGCAGAGAAGAGGCAGTCTAGGAGGTTCTTAGAGAGTGTGGAGGACAGCTTCTTGTCACAGCTGTGAGCAAATCTACCAGGGGAGGGGCTCCACTAGACCTGCTGTTTACAAACAGAGAAGGGCTGGTGGGAGATGAGGTGGTGGGAGGCCGTCTGGGGTACAGTGACCATGGAATAGAGTTCTCAATATTCAGTGAAACAAGAAGGGGCATCAACAAAACTTCTACTTTGGACTTCCGGAAGGGAGGCCAGCCCATCCAGGGTGCTGACTGGGAGAGTACCTTGGGAAACAGCCCTTAAAAACAAAGAGGTCCAGGAAGGATGGACAGCAAAACCATCTGCTGCTGCATCAAACACTTCTTCTGGTTTTGTATCATCAGCAACTTGCTGAGGATGCACTTTGCCCCCATCATCCAGGTTATAAATAAGGTGGTTAAACAGTACTGGACCCAGAGTGGACCCTTGTGGTATACCACTGGTGACTGGCCTCTGGGTGGGCTTTGTCCTGTTGATCACACTATTTGAGTCTGGCAGTTCTTTCAGTATTTGACCCATCTAACTGTTCACTAGCCCATTTTTAATCAACTTATCTTTGAGGGTGTTTTGGGAGAGAGAATCAAAAGCTTTAGTCAGGATAAGCAACATCTACTGCTTTGCCCACATTTGCCAAGCCAGTCATCTTGTCAGAGAAGCCTATGTCCTTGCATTCCAATATTTTTATTCATTTTAGGATGAGCTTTCAGGGGATAAGAAGAATAACTTTGATAAATGGTAGCAGACTCAAAAATATAGCTGCTAATTGATACATCATCTGGTACTTTTTTCCCCTCCTCTCTGACTCTCACATTCTGTATCTTCAGGCTTCAGAGGCAAATCATAACATCTTGTGTCAAAACCAAATCAAATACAGCAGAACTAGCAGGTCATGCTATCTTGGATACAAGTATATTACAAGATAAGCTCATCATCTAAATGTGCCACTCCTTGTGTATTTCTGAGCACTTAACAGACCCTCAACGGATCTGCGAACAGAAGTAGGAGGTATTGTCTCAAACCCATTCTTACACTAACAAGTGTTCTAATAAGAGATAGTACTTTACTACATAAAAATCTAGATTGCTAAAAATTATTTTCATGTTTGTAATATGAAGATGCTGAGTTTAAACACATACTTTGATACTTAGTTTCTCCCTGACACATTTGGAAACAGATAATAAAAATATTTTTTTCTTCTTTTTTCATATTGTGGAAAAGTATGGCATGTCAAATTGAAACTTTTTTTTCATAGTTATTTATTTTTAAGAAAGGAAGCATATTTTTAAAATCACTAAACTCAGATTAGGACTTAACTGCCATTGATAAAATAGAGAATTTTCTGCATACCTTAGCGTTTAATGATTAAGTACTTGCTGGGCTGCTGAAACCTCAGATTTTACTATTATCTTGTTCAGAACTGTGACTGAGCTGGAGACTTTCAGCTTCATAAAGAGTATCCTAATCAGTAGCTGTTACAGCTATTACAAACTAAGACTTTTCCTTCCTTGCAAGGCCCACACCCCAGGTGGATTCTCAAATAAAAGCCATACCACCAACCTGCGTAAGGTTATTCTTACATACCAAGTCAATGAGTACTCACTTATAAAAAATGGAACAGCTACATCAGGAGAGGCAGTTTTCCAAAGCCACAGCATGACTGCGGAGCTGAATGCATTTGCATGGTGGGAAGTACTTTCATGTAAGGTGGTGGAATGGAGTTAAGGAAAGAAAACAGACACATTTTAAGATAAGCATTTTTTCTCCTCTTATCTTTTAACACTCGACAATCCGTTACAGGACACTAATCTGTTTGCATTAGGCCAGTATTCAGCTTCTACTTAGCTGAAAGAGGCTCCTACAAGCTGAAGTTTCTTTTAAAATAAACTGTTCTGTAGCAAACTCAAGGAGTACAACACCTGTATAACCCAAATAGAAGTGTACTGAAAGTGTGACCTACCAGGATAAACAGCACTCCTCAACACTGCCAGCACATCCGTGTCTACCTACAAACACATACATGTGAGAGTGTATATGTATATGTTTATGTACATATACATTCACCTGTAGCTATTTTAAACCCCCACCCCAGCCCCCATTTATTCACCCTGCTGTATTTTTTTTCCTGCTTTCTAAAAACACTTTGATCCCTCAATCCCTCTGTCTAGTAAAACACATGATGATCCAAGCTTAAATCTGGTATGTCTGTGTGAGATTGTCTCTTAAACAAAAAATACACTTTTCTATTGGAAATATTAGCATATGGAATTACACTTAGCAAATATCCAAAATCAGTAAAAACTTAAATATTTTTTAACACACTTTTATTATATTTTATCTTTTTTTGAAGAGTCACTGTAAAGTCAACAAAGGAGGAATGTAAATTGAATATCTTGCATACTATTATGAAATTATTCATGTTGATCTATCTGTTCAAACTAGGGCTATCAAAAAACAAAACCCCAGCACACTTTAATATTTCAAAATACAATTGTCAGTTTGGAGAAACTGCAGTTTTATAATGTGCTGTTATAGAATGAATTTGTTCCCTTTAGGTACAATATACCCAAGAGTACTCTTCAGTGCAATAACTGAAGAACATCCCTTCTATTTTGGTATAAAGAAAAGTGGGAATATTGAATCACTAGCTAATGAAAAATTACAGAACCATGCCAGCAATATAATGTATCAGAAGCTAGAAAGCTATGCTGCAAATTGTGCCAACAGCAGCTTTATAGAAGAAAATTAAGTTCACAGAATCCATTTGAGGACTTTTAGAGTTGCAAATATTGATTGTTATGCTTTAGATTGTCTCCAAGGTCCTGATATTTCCTCCAGTGTACACCAGAAGGACACAAATTTAGTTACAGTGAATTAAATCTGAGTGCTAGGGCATGATATTCAAGTGCAGAATATCTGATGTATTGCTGTCAGATACTATATGATTCATTTTAATTTCTTTTTTTTTCCTTTACCATTTTTATAGGCCTAATTTCAAATAAAAAATCAGACAAACAAAAAAGTGTTCATGGTTCTGTCAGGAAAAAAAGCAAATAAAAATGACTGAAGGGCTGTGACACAAAAAAATATGTGCAGGGTAGAATGCCTTCTTTGCTTCTCTGTACTCTGCAGAGAAGATATTCAGAGTTCAAATTATCTGGTTGCAGTGGTGGTTGTGAGTGCTGGTGTTAGCTTGTGGACCTCCATACCTAGAGTACACGAGGACAATTTGGTATCAGGAAAAGTAATCCATAAAAAGGTGGCATTACCCACACAGTGCCTTTTTGACATAAATTAACTCAACTATAAGGACCAGGTATTATTGTACAATCCACCTTCTTCAGCCTCCTGTGTTTAGTTTACAGAGTTCATCCGGTAATTCAAAGGAAAGTATGGGTGAAAGGAATCTGTTTTTCCTTAGATTTCATAGCTTTTCTGTTACTTTTCAAAATGTGTGGATAGTAAATGCTTAGGTTTCAAGACTGTATTTCTCAGTAGTAACTGTTACAATGCCAGTGTACAGCAGTCAGAAACTGGCTGTGAAAATTTATCATATAAAAACATACAGACATATATATGGATATATATTTTCAAGCAATACAGCATCACAAGACACGAGAAACTTAATGAAAGGTAAAAGCAAGGATTTTGATGGTACTGAATATCTGTATGCAAAATTAGGTAAAAGAGCTGCTAAAAAAACCACCTTCTATCATCTCTCTCCTGTTTGTTCTTAGGGAGTTTAATTCTTCCAATCAGAAAACAAGGCTCCTGCAATGGATTTATCCAATGCCCTATATGATTTTCCTTTTCTGGACCCTCTAATACCTGTGGGGTTTTTATGGCAGCTGAATCTCATTTATTGGTTTATCTTCAGGCTTTAGAATCCAGGTTTTACCTGGGAAAGAGGTAATTTTCTTCCCAGTATCTGATACAGTGCTGTGGTTTTTGAGTTTAGTATGAGAATAATGTTGATAACACACTGATGTTTCTGGGTAGTGCTTACTTAAGCCAAGGACTTCCCAGTTTCCCGTGCTCTGCCAACAAGGAGGTGCACAAGAAGCCAGGAGGGTGCATGGCCAGGACAGCTGACCCAAACTGGCCAAAGGGATTTCCATACCATAGAACGTCATGGTCAGTATATAAAGTGGGGGAGAGGTTGGCCAGGAGCTGCCAGTCGCTGCTCAGGGACAGGCATCAGTCAGCAGGTGGCGAGCAATTGAATTGTGTATCACTTTTTTCTCCTGTGTTTTATTCCTCTCTCTCCTTTCCATTATCATTACAATTAGTAGTAGTAGTATATTATTGTTTTGCTTTATTTTGCTGTAATTATTAAACTGTTCTTATCTCAACACACAAAGTTTACCTTTTCTTTCTGATTGTCCTCCTCTCAGGGGAAGAAAGTGGACAGTGAGGGAGGGGCTGCATGGTGCTTAGTGCCCAGCTGGGGTTAAACCACAACACAACTTCATCAGGTTTTTTCTACTCCTGAAGAGGCCTTCTTGCCCCCAGTATTTTGCCACTTGCTGGAAGTTGATACTAGCATTGTATATTGGCTTGACCCACACTCCTCAGTGAATTAGAAATCATTCATAGCCCACAAAGGTTGGTGCTACCACAAGACCCACAACTGTGATATTTAGGAAAAACCTACATTGTTGAAAAGTTCTTCAGTGTGGTCTTTCTAAAGACATATGTGTTCCCTAAGAGAGATCTTTCAGAATTCTGTTTCTCCAGAAGTTAATTTCTTGTATTAAAGGTGTTAAAATATGCCAAACTAGGTGTTATATGTACATTTACTAAATTGCAATCTTTTTACACCTACTATTCTGAGTTGTTTTTGTGAGGAATGTTTAATAGGTTCTGGATTTTTTTTGTTGTTGTTGTTCTGTACTTAGTTCATGGCTCAGAAATTTAGTGCGACATTTGAGCTAACCAGGAAATGGGAGGTTCAGGTATTCAACCAAATCACAGGGTAGAAATTCCATGTATAAGCCTTTCTGTATATCTTCCTTCATGCCATAAGTTAGATAACTAGCTAGAGGCTTTTTAAATGGAGTATACAGGTTCTTTGAACCAGCAGATCCCATTAAAATGTGCTAAGCACAGATGGCTCAGTGATCTTTAGTTACTTATAACCCTGTAAAACATTGGTAAACCCCAACTGGCTATATGAGTCATAAAAACATCTGTTCTTCAAATAGGTGGACCCAGCTGGAAGTCCTTTTAAAAAAAATGTAACTTGCCTTCTACGAAGCAGCACAGTCGAAATAACTCACTGAGGGGCAAGTCAAACTCCTCTGCATCCATTTAGCAGTACAGACCTCTCTGGGTGGACTGACACCCTGAGCAGCTTCACTCTCATACTTGTGTGACTTATGAAGCCAGGCATAGGTTTCCAGCAGCCTACATAGTTACAGGTAGCTCATGCTCACTGAACCAGTTTGTTCCAACTGCACTTAAAAGAGTTCAAATTATGGAGAGCAATCCTTGTCAGACTCACTTAACCAACAGGGAATCAAAGTGCCATTTACAGAGGTGCCAGGCAGGACTTCCTGCATTTTGAAGGGACAACACTATAGCAGTGCAGCAACCAAGTTCCATTTGTTGGTATTATGTCTAATGGAAACAATAATCTTCTGTTATTAAAGGTCAGCTCATGATTTCAAGAAAAATAGTGTTATCCTGCCATGCCTGGAAAATGCAAGGAAAAGTGGAGTGTACAATGTAAAAATTAGTATCTAAAGAAATTATCCACAAAATAGCAAAAGACAAGAAAAAGTTATATTTATGCATGTACCTTAATTATTTCCTCTGGGAATTTGTGTCAGAAGAATCCTTAGCAAGGATTTTCCTATGTAGAAGCTGAATCATGATAAATTCTCTGCTGCATCCCTCCAGTTGTACGCCATAGTACACATCAGGAGTGTAGAGGAGAAAATAACCCTGTCCCTTCAGGGTCAGCAAATCATCATCTATATTCAGGGAGGCAAGGAATAATAAGGAATTCAAGGGAAAAAAATATTTCCTGGTACCTACATTTTCTCTCAAGCTAGGCCCAATCTCACCTTCAGCTGAAATATTATCCCCAAACATATAGAAACAAAAAGAAATCTTTCAAATGTATGCTTACAGGAGCTGACATTTCTTGAACCAGCTTTTACTGAAGTTTTATTTTTGTAATCATAATTTAAGTTTATTTATTTTAAACATTTCAGTTAGTTTAAAAAAAAAAAAGAAGTGTTATCTATCCATCTTTGCAATTACTTGTAAATCCTTCTGAATTTTCCCCTGCTGCAAATGCCCATTCCTGTAGCTTGCTGTTGCAGAGTACACCACCATCTATTTCACATAAATGGAATGACAGAATGATGTACTGAATCAGCATGCAAGTATGTTATGAAGCAATTATGTTTGATGGTGCAGATGTGTTCAAATTAACTTTCTTCCCTGACTTCAGAAAATCTGCGTCAGAGACTTAAGGGAGCATTTCTCATATTATTAAAAAAATAAATTGCTAGCAACACAGGGCAGAGATTGATCCCACTCTAACAGTTTAGAGCAGTGAAAGGAAAACCAAGGCTACTTTGCACAGTTAACAATTTATTATATCCTGGTTTTGGCCCTGGATTGCTTTTCGTAAGCAGAAGTGTTTTAAAGTAATACATGCTAGTAGCTGAAAGGCTTGCTATTTCAAGGATGAGATTTTTTTTCTCCTCCTAAATGTCTGTAAGGATTACTTTGAAAAGCTTGAGCCATGTACAATAAGGCATCATGTGCTGAAGTGGTCATCTTAAACCAGAAACTGATGCCATGGCTTTTTGTTTTTAATACTAGCATGAAAACCTGTGCTAAAGAAGAGAAGAAACATTAAAGAGCTTGACTCCTAGAAGACATCAATATAATCTCCGAAAACCCTTTAACAGTAGACTTGTTAAATCTGCAATTATTTACTTCTCTGTAACATGAATCAGAGTAAATTTAGCTCTTCAGTATATTTTCATTCAAAAATAAAATGTGTCACAAAGACTTTTTGCATAGTTTGTTCAAGCAGACTCAATACATGTAAGGTCATAAGCAGTCACCTCAAGCCAAATGACTTAGTCTTCAAACATGTATAGAAATAATAACTCCCATTTGAGTTTGGAATTTATTCCCTTTGACATGTACTGATCACAAAGCACCTAATCTTACTTCTAATTAAATCAATAAGAAATCTCCTTTTGCACTCACTACAATCAGAAGTGCTACATTTTCTTTGCGTAATTATTTTTTTAAAGTTTGAATTGGCTGTTAGGACATTTGATTTTAGTGCCTAAAGCAAAAGCATTTATAAGTGACTGGAGATTAATTTTGCAAGCAAGATCCTTAAAGAACGATAATTCCAATATATTAAATTCACTGCTTACCTGAAAGTAAGTACCCTACATTAGCTTCCTGAAGGATATATACGTGCATGCCATCAAAGACAAGCTGTCAAAACAAGATCAAGTGCTGCTTCGGTTCACTTAAAAGTCAACTTTCATTCCAAGGTGATATACTTCTTGAAGGTGAAGTGTGTGGAATCACATACATCCCCGTTGCAGTTCTGGTTTTGCTTGTTAGTAAATGTCATGAATATTCCTATAATTTGCTAAGGCTAGCTAGACTTCACAAGTTCAAAGTACGTCTTAAAATAAGCCCTGGGGATTGTATATTCTTCAAGGGTTAATTAGGTATGGTCAAAAACAAAGCAGACAAACAAACAAGTGTGTAGAACAAATCATTAATTCTCTTGTGAGAATATTAACAGTGCTCTAGGTCAAAATACATCATTATCCACATATTGTTCTCATCTTTTAAAACATTACATTAAATGTATTTTCTATATTCAAAGAAAATCTTGAACATCCAGACAATTAAAAATGTTACTAGGAAAAACGTCAAGAAGAGATTCAGATACGTAATCAAATATACTTAAAAGATAGATTTTCTTTGTTAATCTCACTTTTTTTAAACAGCATAGTCTACGGATAATCCCAGTGAAATAAGTGGAACTTCTATATTCAATGAACATAAATTCTTGTTTACCAGACTGTTTCGTAATGGAAACATTTTTTGAAGTGAGAAATGTGTATTCCCTCATGTATTGACAGACCTTGTTCCAGGGAGCATTTATTGTGAATATAAACAATTGTCTGGATAATGCAGAAGTTTTATCCCCTTGTTCTTTCATTTCTAATAGATATTTCTTGCCTGTGATTAGCCCATGATTACTCGTAGCTAATATTGTCAGTAAATTATGTATCTCCTTCAATATACATATTTTGCTTACTTTCCATAATGTGGCTTTCGTATAATCACTGGGTATTATTGGTTCCAATACCATCAAGATGAGTTTTTTTTGACATCCAAGGGGCAGGATTTTACCTTTTCTGCTTTTTTTTTTTCCTACATTAGCTTAGCAGTACAGAACCGCACCTGTTTCTGATGGGATGCATGATATTTCTTCTTTAAAGATTATATAAACTCTCAGATACTTATTGTCAAAATTCTTCACCTAATTTTCAGGTATTCCACTCAGATTTTTGTGGACAAATGCATGTTTTCACAGATATCTATTACTTGCAAGGACATTTATGAAGAATGAGCTATTTCATTCTTTATGAATGAAAGCAATTGGAATTATGTATTTGTCACAATTTTGGACAGTGGGTGGTTTTCAAACTATGCAATCAGGACTGATGTCCTCCTTCAGGTGTTTAAGCCTGACATCCATTTTGCCTGCACAGACATAATCAAATTCTTAGTCCTTAGATGAATAGGGATCTGTTTTGTTAGTAGTTTTTCTCCCCTCCCTCTACAGATTGAATCATTTTACAATATTACTATATTCCATTTCTTTCTTGTTGAGGGCCTTTTAAGGATTCTCTAGGCTTGATGGACAAAGTGTCATTTTACAGCAGTTTTTTTTCTTTTTTCTTTTTCTTTTAAGATATTGAGACCTCTTTGTGTTTACCAGTGGTGCAAGAACTGTATTCTTAATTCTTCTAAAATGCTGTGCCACAATATGAATATCAACTTGCTGAAGCTTTACTTTCCCTTTAAAAAGGGATACATCAGGCATTTGCTTAATGTGTGACTTGAAACTCAGTGCCATCCATATCAGAGAAAACCAATTATGCAATGGTATGATCACCTTCCCTTTTCAGCACCCCATGTATAATCAAGTTTATAAATCTGACACCAGCGAGGACGTTTTCAAAGTGACAACTTAGGATTTAACCATGTGGATGATGTTACTGGAGAGCCTAATTCTGTGACTTAGTTTCGAAAACCCTCATCCTGCAGCAGGTTTAATAAATTTCGCTTGGTTTCTTAACTGGTTATGATGAATGGGAAGAGAGACTAACTTCATTTTTAGAAAACAGCAGTATGACAATAGCGTCATCAGTGAAAAAGCCCTAATGCAATTCACGCTCTTCAGGCACTTTTACTATAATAGCAGTATCTCAGTCTCATTAACAACTACAGTATCATTTATTTTAAACTCTAAATAAAAGGGGTATCTCTGCTCAATACATATGCTCCTGAAAAAAAAATATCTGTTTACTCTGTATCCTTCATTTAACTTGAAGACTGAAAAATTGGTCTACAGTTGCCTTTTTTCAACTGCAGGGGACAAAGTATACTGGAAACCTGCATTTTAGACTTTTACAGGTTCTTTTGTTTTGTTTTAATTTTCACTGTTGGTTCTCTTGCTGGACTGTACAGCTAGTGCTAATCTGTGACTTGTCCCTTCTCCATCCTAAGAACCTTTTCTCTGAAGAAGCATCAAAATTGATTCCCAAAAAATAACCAAATTTCACAACAGTAAAAAATTCCCTTGAGGGAAAAGAAACTGCAATATATTTTAGCAGAAGAAAGACAATGCAGTGGGGACACGCTTTTTTGAAAATTAAAAAAAAAAAAAAGGTGGATGAAGATAGAAAAGGAAATGAGTCTAATGGAAAAAAAAAAAGATGCTCAGAGGTGATAAAGAGCCCATCACAACATTTCAGTTCTCAAGCTGACGAGGCAAAGGCAGAGTAATGTAAATGCTGCAGTTAAAGTCAAAGGCAGTCGAGAATACGGTGTAACGTACTCACCTCCCATTGCATCCCTCACCATCTGCTATAGCTTGACATAGTAATATATCACAGAATGAAGTGTGAAGTGCAAGGTCAAGAGCCAAGATATTTCTTTCATCGGGGAACTCCAGATAGAAAGTCTTTATTGATCAGTCAGAGCTACCTTATAGCACCTCTACAACTCTAATTGGTGCTGAATGATTTTATGTTTTTATAATATTAAGATTGTGATGCTATCTAGCCTGGCAAGGACATGCAAAAGGTACAGTAGCTTACAGGCTGAATTAATATCAGAAGGCAAGGTATAGCTTAAGGAAAGGAGTTAGGTGGTAATTTCAACCTGGGAAATGAGGTGGCTGACCACATAGAAAATGATATCAGTTATGAGATTGATTATAGGGAAGTGAATGTGTTAATAACTTACTTTGTAAAACTGGCTTTTCAAATGACAGCAATTATAACAAACATAGATTGCTTCCTTGGGTGTCATACTTGCAGACAGAATTAATGAGTGACTCAATAACTCCTGTATTAACATAATAGGCTAGTTAGGCTAATTCACTGGAAAAGCAGAAGTATGATTGTATGTTTTAACACAGCACTGTTATTGGTGAGGATATTTTTTCAAGTGAAAGGGAATTAAGTTAAATACCAGGTAAAAATTATTACTCAACTAATCCATCTCTCTAGAGGTAGCCAGTATCAATCCAAAGGAATATGAATTATTAATAGATAAATATGGATCTGCCATCACAAAATCATGTAATTTGGCAAACACAAGGAGATATTTTGCCTCAAGTGTATACACCAATCTGTAACAAAGCATAAGGTTTTATAACATTAGCAGCATTCTCTTCACCATTATTAAGCTTCTCTTATCAATTTTAATAAGGGGTCTATTACTTCATCATTTCTCCTTAAAGTAAGGTTTGCCATGCATGTTCTTAGTGACTAATCCAAACTGATGCTGAGCACCTGCAACTTCTATTGAACTTCTCAGTGAAAGTTATGGGCGCTCTTGCCAGCCCAGAATTTAATTTTCTTGTTTCTCACTGAGTATTTAAAATAATTTCCACTATGCTTTTTGGAACACAATTGACCAAAGCTAGGCAAACAAGTAAGCATAGAAGTAAAATTCTCTATAAGCTCGAAGTAAACTAATATTAATTTATTCATTTCCATATTTTCAGTCCTCTGAAAATAAGGTCTATTTGAAAAGAAAACTATTTTACCAAACTGCACAAAGCAGTACACACATAAGATATCAATACATCAGGGAAGAATTTCCATGTCAAAATACACTCATTTTCCATCTCCCTGTAGTCACTGGTTCTGAATGGTGTGTGTTATTGGTTGCTTGTATCACAGATGGTACGTTTAGGCCCCGGTGAGGCTAAAATTCTACTTCCACAGATAGTTCTTGCTGCCAAAGGTTTAAAATCTAAATAAATAAGATTACTACAAACATTGCAAAGATGAGTCAAGACTCTTACTTCTGGGCAAATTATATCCCATTTGGGAATGGGACCTGAATGACTCATGCCCTTGTATAAGGATTTTGTATATAAGATTGTCTATTCATACCTACAATGGAAGGACAGAGCAGAACTGTGTATACCAAAGCCTACCCTGAGGCTCTTCTCAAATATCTCCAATTCTTAAAGTTTCTTAATAGCTTCAGGTTGATATTATTATATTTATGTTCTGTGTCAAATGGAACAATAATTTTTTTTCCTGTATTTCCATCTTTTTTCTTTAACTGCATGAAAATATTACAAGTCCAGCCTCATAGCATCATAATTTTTTCTAATGAATCAGGCACAAGTCATTGGATTGCTCGGTTATGATGGGCTTAGTGAAGTCTAAATTTACTGCAAGGGGTGCAAAAAGAATTTATCCCTTACCATGGCAATATGAAAGGGATATAACCTGATCTGAAACAGAAGTCTAAAATCATAAGGGATCTGGGTCAATCTTGAGTTATATCCCAGAGGATAGTGCTGTGACTTATGGAAAGTCCATTTATCAACTAAGCTGGAGCATATGCTACGGGATTTCATGTGAAATGTGTTAAAAATTCTTCCCCAAAGACAGAAACAAATGTGGTTACAATAACCAAAACCTTTACTACTTATGCTCTCATAATGAATGAGAATTGTGACATTCTAGCAAATTAAGGTGATCTTTTCTCATCCCACAAAAAACCAAGCAGATGTGATTTCTTTTGCCAAAAATCTAATTACTATTTGCAATTGTGCTATTCCTGCATTCTGTGTTTCTCATGAGAACAAAAACTGATGTAATATTAAACTGTGAAACAAACAAAACACAGATCAGGTTCCAGTGAAACTGCAAGTGTATCACATGCATCAAATAACACTGTAAGAAACTGTGCCTATAAATATCAAGTAGCCTCAAAAATCACTCAGCTGCAGAAGCTTGGAAAGAGGATCATTGCAGTATGCTATTTTTTCCCTCTCCACTCCTATCTGCGGCAGCTGCTGACCCATGTTACTTCTTGTAGGTTTCCAAATGGCTTTTGCATAGGTCCAAGCTGCTTAGAGAATAAAAATAAGTGACACTGAACATTATGCTATTTTGTGTGCTTATCACCAGAAAAGGTATGAACCAGTGGTCGATGTAATTTTCTTCTAGTATAGGTATTAGCTGAAAGGACACAAGTCCAATATGAATGTTCAGTCTGACCAGCTATGAAAACAGCAATTGTATCACCAGAGAATATACAGACTAAGAAACAGTCTGAACAATGATTAAAAAAAAGTCTGAACTAAGCAGAATTCATTTTAACGGGAAACTAAGGATCACAACCATGATGAAAAGTAACTGTTTTTTGTATCCTTACTACATGCTTCCTGTACTTTAGGTGGTTTCTGTTTCATCCCTGGAAAAAAGGGGTTTTGCAGCCATTCAAGTTGAATTAAACTTTGGGTAGTGAGTGGCAGATGATGTTTCATTTCTGAAATAATGGTTAGCACCATTTCTTTCAAGCCTCTCCATTATGCTGGGTCATATGACTGTAAAGGTACCTTAAATGCATTTTCTAGTCATAAAGAGTATCAGCCTGACAGAGAAGTCTGAATTCCCTTGTAGTACAGCACATTTCAAAATGTAGTTTCCTCAGAATAAATGTTCTATTACACATGTATACTGGATACATTAAAAGAAGTTTTTACATCTCCGTGACACGGCCTTTTGAGATATATGTGCAAATCTAAGCTAGCAAGGAATAAATTTTTATCCAAACAGTAGGGTTTTTTCCTTGGAGGTTTAGGCAGATTTCTTTCTCCATACGAAGCCATCTCTCTGCCTGTTACCACAAAGAGTGGTAGCATCACACACTCAGAATTGTTGATGTATAAGCCTTGGATGAATTTCTGTTTAGACTCAGATTTTTATGGGCTGGTATTTGGAATAAAGTATCTTTTGTTTGTACAATCAAATCTTATCCAGCTTGTTTTTTATTATAGCAAAATCCATTCAAAAACAGATAACGAACCTTGCATGACAACAAAATTTAAGAACAAGATGCTCAAATGGAAACCCAGGCCTGTAAGGGTCAGCATTAGCCCTTAGTGGAAGAGCTACATAAGAAAATAACTGAAAAAGAAACAGAGAACAGTTGAAACTGGAAGGGATCTCTTGAGATCATCCAGTCCAACTCCCCTGCTCAACAGAGTCACTGACAGCACATTGCCCAGGGCCGTGCACAGGTGGCTTTTGAATATCTTCAAGGGTGGAGACAGCACATCTTTGAGCAGCCATCTGGTGTATCAGCCACTTCTCCCAGTTTGTATCATCAGCAGATTCCCCCACTGAGGGTAAGTCTTCCTTGCTCCAGACTTTACCTCCAATTTCAGGGACTTGAAGACCAGACCTACTGATAAAGACTGAGGACAAGGTGACATTAGGAACCTTGTCCTTTTCCATCTCCTTTGTCATCAGATCCCCTGTCCCACTGAAAAGCAGACCTACATTTTCATAGCTTTTCTTGCTGCTGATATACCTGTAAAAGTTTTACTTGTTGCATTTCACATCAGCATCAACTCCATATGGGCTTTAACTTTCCTCATCTCACCCCTCCATGCTTTGGCAGTATCTTTGGGGTTTTTCCCACGTCATTTGTTCCTGCTTCTAGCCCTTTTATGGTTCCTTTTCATGTCTATGTTTAGACAGGAACTCCCTGCTTAGCTGAGCATGTAAGAGGTGATCCTTGAAAATCATCCAGCTCTTCTGGATCTCCTTTTTTTCAAAGACTATATTCTCTAGAGTTATTTGAAATCCCATATCACCAAAAATTTACCCCAAATAACTAATCTTGAACTGTATTCTTTCAGTTGACTAATCACTCACCCATAGACAGAATCCCAGGCAACCCCACTGGTCTCTCACATCAATAGTAGATCCCTCTACTCACCATCCTGCCTGATCCTTCCTAAAGAGCTTATACCCATATCTCACACCCCAGTCATTTGAGCAATCCCACCACAGCCCCATAACCCCAATAAGATCATGGCCCTGTTTTTTCCTCGTGCCGCATGCGTTTGTGTAAGGGAATTGATTGGCGTGCAGAAATTTTCTGCCATATCTGAGGGAATGAATGGTTGGCTACAATACTTAGAAAGAAAACTGTCTGCCTTGAATTCCTCAGGATGGCATTGGGAAGAACATTGCTCAAGTTTTTACAAAAATACACGTATTTTGGAGGGATGACGTAGTCAGACATATAGTGGTATACTTTGTTCAGTTTAATAAACACTACTTAAACACTAATGAAATTAAAATGAAAGTTTAATTTCCAGGAAAACCATCTTCTCTCATTTTAGAACTTCTGAACAGCAATTTGTGTCAGTTCCTGTGACAACAAGATGAGGTAACATGTCATGGAACGTGTTCATCAAACTCCATTTCTAATCAAATGAGTTAAAAATAGAATATATCTTAATAGCAAAACTGAAATTCTCTTGACTTTGTTTTGCATACAGATGCTGAGCACATTAAGATTAGATTCACTTAAAATTCTATTTTCAACTTGACTTTTATGGTCAAGATATTTCCTTCCTCCCTCACCCCACATGTTCACTTTTTGCTTTAAATTACAGTCAATGGTGATAGTGTGCTTTGCATTATCTTCTAATATGACTTGTGAGATTGCATGACTGGAAAGTAGTCCAATTAATTGTACTGCAGCCTCAATCTCCAAATATAAAATAATTTCAGTCTCCTAATTTGCACCCAAACCAGGACTTTAACTAACAGATAGTTTGCCAAAGCAACAATTTATATGTCATTTATTTTAAAATCCTAACACGTGGCTCAGGTTGATGAACTTTGAATTACATTGGCCAAAGTTTTTCTTGGCCAGCCCTGTCAGCATTCTGTAGTAAGATATCCATTCACAATCAGTATTTATACAAAAGAAAATATCCAGATTATTTTTCTACAGAACATTAATAAAGCTAATGGAGATATACACAGGGCAACTTGGCCTAACAGCACAAATGTAACTATAACTCAAATATTGCTGCTCCAGTTTATGCACCAGGATGAGCTAATATGCAAAGACTCTTTTCTTTATAACTGTTATTGAAATTAACATTAAAACTATAGACACAGCAATCATTTCTGTGCAGAATCAGAGATATGTGATATGAGAACACTTATGCTGCTAGCAATCTAAATAGAAGTGAAGAGTTTTAAAACCTGCAGTGTTATTGCCTCAAAAAAACCCAAACAACAAACAATCCACAGATAGTAGTTCCTAACAAAGGTTCCTATACCACTTCTATTAATTCTGTGTTTCCTAAGAGACTTCTACACTAGGAAAGGACTATAACAGCACTTGGGTTGTATGATTAAAACCATTTATATAACTTAAAAACAACAGTCCTTATACAGAATCATAGAATGATTTGGGTTGGGAGGGATCTTTAGGGAGAGGTATCTCGTCCAACCCCTCTGCTGTGGGCAGGGACATCTTTCACTAGATCAGATTGCTCAAAGCCCCATCTAACCTGACCTTGAACACAGTTCATGGCTTAGTTACATGAAAAATTTATCACATCCCAGTTTACAAATGGTAAATTTTAATGTATGTAGTAGCAGTCCAGCACAAAAAAAAACTCACTCCAAAGGAATTGGAAGTACTTCAATCTACTGTGAAAGATTAAAAGAAACTTGAATTACTTGTACTTACCATTACACATTAGCAAATCCATATTTTCATAGCCCAGCTGCTGTGCAGCATCCTTTTATCCACAATAACTTAATTGTTTTTATAATATTTAAAAAACTTAGAAACACTGGAATATATGTTGTTTCTCCAGATGAAAAACTATGAAAAAGCTTTTTCATACTTTTAGACATTTTGTATTGCTTATAAGGTACTGAGTGCATTCTCCCCTATAAGTTTATAGTGTTTCAGAAACAACAAAACTATGTCTTTATCTAATGGTCAGCAAGAAAGGATGAGTTAGATTTGCATATTTAAAAGCTTTAATTAAATATATGTTAGCAATACCATATTTCAACAATTTCAGTAATTTCTTTTAAAATATGCATATAGACTGTTCACAGTATTGGCAAAATTAGTTTTACTGCATTTATTCCTACTAAGAAATATTTTTAAAAATAGATACTTGGAAAAATTTCTGACTTTTTGCAAGATGAAATTCATTTGTAGAATGAAGTATTCATCATCTGGGTTTTTCTGTTTGGATTTTCTATTTGCCAGTGCATAGAGTATCAACTCCCCACAAGAGTAAGGTATGAAGTTTTAAATCATTCTCCAACTGAGTGACACAATTAATCCTCAACTATGATTTCTATCAAGTTGGTTTATCGCCACATAGTCTCTGTATTGCAAATTTATACTATTTTGTAAAGGTGCCCTTGAACATCCTGATCCACTAACACCTAAAGACAAACCAGCTGTAAAAGAATGAAGGAACTCCAGAGGAATTTACTAGAAGACAATTAACAAATGAAAAAACAGCGATGGTCCCACTCATGGAATAAATACTAACATATATTTCGTGATTTTTAACCTACTTAAATTGTGGAGTGTGCATTTTAAAAGATTTGTTTTTCAAGACTCTGTTGTGAGAGATGGCATAATTATTATAAATTTAGAGCCATTTTAGCTGACTAAGAACAGCTAAAAACCTTATTTTGCTCATTTAGGAATAAATGGCAGGAGACCTTTTAGTGAGATGAGCTTCCAAGCTGGATAACAAAACACAAATCCAATCCTTTCCTTCATTTCCAAAATATGTTACATATAGATAACAAAGGTATGATATGTCATATCCAGACAACTGTGCTACAAATTCAGAAATTAATAACACTATAATAACACTTTTGTTCTTTACTTTGAATTCTTTGTCATCCTTCAACCTATACAGCATTTCTTCCCTCTCTCTCTCTCTCTCTCTCTTTCCCCTTCTTAAGACCTTTATGCAGTATAAATAAAATATATGCATATAATACTACAATAGATACATTGCACATATATAGTAAAATACTAGGGCTTAGTGCAGAAAAACTGTATAGTCATTAACCTAACTTTTACAAGAACTTGAAGAAAGCTGTTACTTAAAATGTCCACAATCAACCATTGACAGTATTTTGTCCAACCTAATAATAATAACAATAACAACAACAACAACAATAATACTACTACTACTACTACTACTACTACTACTACTAATAATAATAATAATAATAATAATAATAATAATAATAATATGTCATGGATCAGTTAGTACCAATGAACAAGAACTTTGTGTAAAGCAGATTTCATCTTCCATTTCTTACTCCTTTTCTTACTCCTTAGATCACTTTATTTCCTTGGGGAGTAATGCCTTTCATCACATACACAACAGATTTCCAACATAGCATAGGTTAATTTCCTTGATGATTTGTTCCTACTTGTGGGGATAATTAAACAATGAATCAAATGACTTTGGAATATGATGGTTGCCCTTCAGTTTAAGTTTTCAAAACCAAAGTTGTTGTCTTTTTAAAGGATATGCCTTAACACAATGTGTCAAGCAATGAATGTCAGTGAAATATCATAGCCCAGGATATGCAAAAGAAATCAGGCTAGATCAGTAAAACTTTCTGAAAAATGACAGACATCAATTGCAGCTTTAAAATTTCTTGAAGAGCAGCATGCACAGAATAAATACAGACCACTTATTATGACATCGCAGACTACTCACCAGCACACAGACCACATTTTCAGAATCAACAATAAAGGTAACTTTATCCCTCTGCATCACAAAATCTGTCTGTGCCAATGGCAACTGACAGATCAATGCAAATGCCCTTCCTAATTATCAAATTAAATTGTATACATCTGCACAAATAAATTTCAGCTATATTTGCAGTATGTATCAGCACAATTCCTTGGACTTAGCTATTTAGTGCTCAACACCTGGTCTTTCTTGTTAATTTATACCGCTTAAGATTTTTCTCCCTAATTTGCATGAAACCATAAAGATTAAACTCTATATAATTATTTATTTTTCCTCTGGGCATGCATTTTTTTCTTAGAAAAATACACATTTGATTGTCTTTTTATCTTTTCTCTTATTTAATCCTCCTGATTTTTCTGTTTAGTATTGAGATAGTTTTTTTTTATATTAATGAAGATATAATTATCTCTGTATCCTCTACACTGATTTTGCTTCACACCTGAAAATGAAACAAGACAGGAAAGGAAATAATATATACTATTAGAGCAAAGAAGAAGAAAGGCAGCCCACAATAAAGATGAAACAATAGCTCCCCTCAAGCTAAAATTTGACAATTTTAACATGAGTTAAGAACATGGGTCACCATTATTTAAGTCATATTAATAATTAATAGATTTATATGTTACAGAATGCTCTCCCACCATTTTCCCCTCAGCACCATGGTTTTGATTCTGACATAAAGTATAGCAGACTAAGACCAGTATTATTTTAGAACTTGCTTGCTGATTTTTTATGTTTATGTTTGAAAACATAATATCACTTTTTGCGAATGTAAGATTGCAGATTAGAAAAAAATATAAAGGAGGAATTTTTTGTGCAGCTTATACCATGATCTAGTGTAGCTGAGAACCACATTTCTTCCTGACAGTAATGGAAGTTGCAAGTTTTATTAGACACTGAACACTCTGGTAAGTTTATCTTGGCTGCTAGGTAATTGTGAATATATACATGTTAAAAACAAACAAAGAAAAGCCCACAGCATTTGATGCCCCACTGGGGTAAATCAGTTCAACCTCACCATTTGAAATTCTAATCCGATGCTTTTTCTGTCCTAGAACATTTAATATATGTTTAAAAGAGTGCATCTTTGAAATGGTTTTTCATGGACAGCAGTGCTGCTCATGAACAGCTTGCAGTGCTCCATATGGCAGAAGATATTGCCGGGCTCTTATATCACACATGCAGTTGTGGGGTATAGGAACAACACTTACTATAGGCTATGTTTAAGAGCATGAATCTGTGAAAGCAGCAGTCAGAGGACTATAACAGCTGTAAGAGCATGAGGACACCTTTTGGAACTGTCATATTCAAAGGAGGTGTAGAGTTAATGAAGGAATACAAGTATTTTGCAAACTGCTGCTATGTCAGGAGAAAGAAGTTATGCAAACAATGCAGAGATGAAAAGCTAAGCCAGCTGCACTAGATACAAGTGGCTGATTTGTTGAAAAAGAAATGTACATAGAAACAGGAGATCATTGTCAAGTTAATTATTAATTTTAAAGCAGTTTTATGGAACCAAGAAAAGGTATTACTTAACAAAGAGCATTTTTTCCTTTTTCTTTTCTTTTTTTTTTTTACAGACAAGGTAGAATTAACCCCCCTATTTTTTATTAAAATCATGACAGAAGTTTTCCCATCTGCTTTTAACATGTGGAATACTAGCTTCACATATTTCCAGCATTCATCATTCTTATATGAAGAGGCACACAAAAAATTTCCATTGAAATTTCTAGTGGAGGCATACTCTTCACACAAGTAGAAGCCACCTAATCTAAAAGCAGTAGCATCAAAGAAAACCTTTGCATATCACATTACAAAGTATAGGTCAGTTCTAAGCCGTTGATGGTGCAAGACAGAGCGAGCTGAAGGATCTTGTTCCAAACCCAGGATCTAGTTAATGCCAGGAGTTATCACTACCCTGTAGTTTTCATTCATCCATGACTGGCAACTATGACATTTCTCCTGAGATGTGAAGATGACTAGTCACCTTTGTCTGGCAGAAAAATAGTGAAATTGTCATCTGGTGGAATCAAAGTAACGATGAAGTTTCACAGAGTAAATTTACTGTCTTTGACCAGAGTACTTGGTCAAAGCTCAGGGCACTGTGTATTGATTTTGTGAGGAGGAAGGTGGTGATGGAGTCAGATGTCTTTGATGTCATCTGTTTACTTTCAAAGAACGAGCAAGCTTCTGAACCACTGCAGAAAGCAAACAACAGTTTCCTTGATCATTCCACCAAAAATCTTTCAAGCTGGCACCCAGAGCAAATTTTCTTTCTTAGATTTAAACATTTATCTGGTGGAAAAGGATAAATAACTCAACATCCTTTCTGGGTCTAATTTCTGTGATTTTACAACTCTCAGTGCCATTCTCCTTTACCTTACTGTGTATCATGTTTCCTCTCTTAGGCACTTGGTGTTCCCAGGCATACAGGTCTGCATGCAAAGCTTCATATAAATGAAAGAATATGTATTCATTAGCCCATGAATGTCCAATTGAACACAGAGGGTGAAGCTTGTATTTTTTCATCTAAGTAGTCTGTCAAATAACCTTGAATAATTTCTCATAACTAGTGTAAGTGAAGGATGGTAGTTATATCTCCATTCTGAAAGACTACGTTGAATTCCGAATGCCTATTACTAGTGCTAGCACACAGGAAATGACTATGTTTAAATGCTAAGGGAATACACGCATTAATCAATCAGTTTTCAGTTCTGTTGTTAAATCAAAAAAGTCAGAGCACTGTAATTACTCTGGGATCAGAGACAGCACTCACCTCCATTTGTTACTACCTGGCATCCAGCAAGCACTCATGCTCTCTGCTCTGAGCGTGGGTGAATACTGGCAGGAGTTCTAAGATCGACCTTTTTGATTTGTGCATGGCAAGATGGTGTGGCTATGGAACCAATGGTTATAGATCTCTGCTTTCTTGGCACCACCGCAGTGGGGTACAGAATTTCATGTGGGTCATTAGCCTTTGATAGGCAGTGAAGCTGCAAAATTAAATCAGACAATCCAGAAGCAGATGTAGTGACAGTGCATTTGAGTAGCTGACGACAAGTAAAGGGAAGGCAGGTTGGATGAAATCTTGATTTTTATTTTAATCTGTATTGTTACATATAAGCAATCTCATACATTTTGAGCCTATTTTATTTTATTGATGTGAATAAAGAAGTTTGTACAGAGCCACTTGAGAGCCATGGGTGTTTAATGTCCATTTCTTGCAACACAGTGTATTTGAACAAACCATGAAAATCTGAATCAAATTAAATTCAGACTAGAATATGCCACACTGTATGTTTGCTGCTTATGTTGCATCCTACATCTGTGAGGCAAACTTAGAAGAAAATGAAGACCCCTGGCATAACAGAAAAATGGAAAAAAAAAGAAATATTGCCACAAATTCTGTATCCTTATAATCACCTATTGTTTTGTGGTCACCAGGAAATTTGTGACACTATTTGTCAACTGAATACACACACCGTTATTTCAAGAAACAGAATATCTGGAATGGCCATTTATTTTCCGGGGTGCATCTGCAAGGGGATTGCAATTGCAACCTCTTTGGGAGGCAGTGCACTTGCAAAAGGGCTGAGGTTCTTTTTTTAAAATAAAGAGTTGTAGTATAGCAGCTTCTTTGTCAATCATACTAATTCAGCTTCTGCATAGGATTTTCTTTTTCCATTAACGAATTCTTAAGATAGAAAGCAACCGAAATTATATACGCACTCAAATGGCACTATAAAAAAGACACTGCTTTGTGCTCTCATCAGAAAAGAAGGCACTCCATTGCCACAATGAAACATGACTATTTTTTTTTTAAATCAAGATATAAATAAATCAAGAGACAAAGTCAATTTTTGTCTTTGTCCTGTGGTCCCAGAAAAGCTTGCACCATTTAATGGCAGTAGCTACAGTAAAAGCCTTGAATTTAATTCTACCTCTTAAATTGCATCAGGCATGAGCGCTGGGAGGACAAGAAAGCTGCAATAAGCTCGAGGGCTGATTCTGCAAAGAGAAAGATTTCAGAGTGGTTTTTTTTTTCTTTCCCCCACCCCCGCCCTGCATTCCCGACGGTGTGGGGAGTCAGGGGGCTGTGTGCGCGGTCCCGAGCAGGGGCGCTGCGCGGGCGGCGGGCGGGGCTCGGCCTCCCCTCATACACGGGGCTGCAGCTCCCCCTGGCGCCCGCGCCGCCCGGGCACAGCGCGGCCGCTGCCAGCGCGCCGGGGCTCGGCGGGGGCTGAGGCCTTTCCGAAAGGACGGCGTCAAACTGCTCAGACGGCTTTAATTGCTGGTTCATTATTTTAAAAAGGGAACGGGGTTTCTTGAACGTGTGCTTTTGAGACATGGACTTGTCTCCCTGGCCTCCCTCTGCGTGGGTTCTGTGACTGCTGATCAGCTCCTGCGAATGGGCCAATTATAAGCTTTAGAAAGTCACCCAGAGCAGCGGGTTAATGCTTTTCCAGGGCACTGAAGAAAAGAAAAACTTTTAATCTTTTAGAAGCTGGGAATGAACAAACTGCTGCCAATTTTTTTAATACCACAACCCTGTTTTAGAGCCCACCACGTCTGTAAATATATTAAATATATATCAGATGCTTATAGGGAGAGTAAAATTGTTTGATTGCTATCCCCCGCATAACTCTCAGAAAACAGTTTCTTGGAAATTTCAAATGCTAGACTGTCACACTCTGTTTATTAAGTATGTGTAAACCATCCTCTTTCTGTAAAATAAATTATTTTCTCTAGTTCTTTAAATCTAAAATGACACTGCAGACATTTCACTTTAAATCTAAGGTGCGACTTTTGAAAATTCAGAGGAATATTTTATCTGCCTTGAAAAGTACTCTCCTTAGACTTCAGATTGCCTATTTTTAATTTTTTTTCGAATTACTTTTTTTTTCTTCAGCAGAAAAAAAGATAGAATTTTTTTTCATCCACCTGTGATTTTGACTGTGTACTTCCTTGGTTTTTTATTTGATCTCCTTCCTGCCCATTCTCTGTCCGTATGTTAGACTAATAGGCTCAAAGCAACATTGGTGAGCTCTGTTTGAAATGAAACATTTCTCTGATGCTTACATCCAATTTTGATTTATATGAGCCATGAATTTGTTCTGTTATCAATATATTATGAATCATATTGTTTCCAGCTCTGCCATTATTACTGCATTAAATGGGAAATGAAGTTTGATCAAAGCAGCATCCAGGTTGGATGGGACCCCAGGAAGTCTCCAGACCAATCTCCTGCTCACAGCATGTCCAGCTCTGAGGTCAGACCAGATTGCTCAGGGCAATCTCAAAAACTGCCAACCTCTCTGGGCATTCTGTTCTGCAGCTTGGCTGTCCTCAGGAAGGACCACGTTTTCCTTGCATCTGACCTGAGTGTGTCTCTTTACAATTTTTGCCTTTGACTTTCAGCCTTCCACTATGCACTGCTGTATTTGTCTCTAGAAGACTTCTCCAGCTTTCAGCATATCAGGAAAGGAAGCTTCTGCAAGCTGTGTACTGTGCTGGCTTTGTCTGGAGTAGAGTTAACTTTCTTCGTAGTGTCTCTTTCTGTCTTCTTGATCGCCACGTGTAGATGCTGAAGGGCTGCTTTTAGGTCCCCCTGAAACTCTCTTCCAGACTGGACAAGCCCAGCTACTTCAGCCACTCCTGGTAGGACTTCTCCAGCCCCTGGCCAGCTCTGCTGAATTCAATTCTGTGAGCACTTAACCCTGCATTGGAAGCACCAGGATGGGATGCAGTATTTCCAGAATCCTTAAGAGTTCAGCCAGCCCCTGCTTTCTTGACCAGAATCTCCACTTCCATTTTTATTTTATGTGTTCTTTCTTTAAAGGAGTCTCTCAGGTCTTGCGTCTTTCCTACACCAGAGTTTTGCATCAAGAGTTCCTGACTTATAGTAAAATATGACAACATAGACTCAGACAGTATTCTGTGGCTCCTGAAGACACTGCCAAGAAGATTTTACTTGCCATGATAAGGAGTTACTACAGTTCTGTTGCACAAATCAGCATATTTTCTTTAACATTCATTATTCAGAAACTTTATTGGACTTCCATTTTGTATAAATTTGTATGTGGTACACCCCATTCAAAACTAACTTCATCTCTGAAAAAGATGCTGTCTCACAAAATCCAAGGAATTCCCTAAGTTACTACTGTGTTTAATTCTAAGTAATTATAAAATGCAGTGAAAGATGTTTTATTTAGTCTTTTCTAAAACTTAAAGTAACCCCTCGTTAACTTGCCCTGGAATGAGATCAATGTAACAGCACGACACAGCAGAGCAGCCGACTACTTTTTTTTGTCATGCCTAAAACCTTGCCAAGGAGCAGCAGGCGTGGGGCTGCTCCATAAGGGAATACAAGCCTGGAGGTGAAGTCAGGGCAGTGCTCCTGCGGGCAGCACACAGCTCCTCAGTGTGAGGATGAGCAGAGTGGGCAGAGCATAGTGCCAGCAGCAAGGTCTGATGACAGCCCCAGACTCTCCCAGGCAAGACAGAGCTGTGCTCTGGATCCTTCTAGGGACTCCAGTCCAGGTCCAGCAGGAGACAGGACTACACCAGAGGGCTGAGGACAGGACAGGGGCAGAAAAAGACTGGAGACTGGGTGAAGGACAAGAATGCCTGTGGCAGAGCTCAGGGAGGGACTGTGTATCCAGGGGTGCAGATGGGGACCCCAGATGGGGCTGGTCAGCTGAAAACCCTGTAATGGAACTGGGGCCCCAACAGCATTTTTCGTAACTATACGAGTTAATTGTTATTTTGTTACTGAGCTGAAAAAAATTAGATAGAAAAGGTGATCAATGGGAATATGATACTGTTGAAGGAAGAAATGTATAATATATGCTGACTTGCATATTTTTCTCAAGTAGAGTAATTAAAATATTTTCAGTTTTTCATTTATATATAGGAATATGAGTGAAATAAAATATTTAAAATGTATTGAAAGTTAAAAATGGTTTTTTTAGGGTAACTTTGATGTGTTATCTCAGGAACTTGAAAACTTAAGTAAAATCTTCTCTTTCTCTAGGCTGCTGGAATAATTCCCACTGTTCACCAAAGACTGATATTTCAAATAAGTTGTTCAACTACCTCCAGAGTCATACACGGGGATGTATCAAAGACCACATACCTGTCAAGTCACTGAGATACTGAGAGTGATGCAAGCTCTGGGACTCCTTTACATAGACCTGTGGCCATTGTCATCATCACTGACCAACCTGACAGCTATCAGTTTCGACCACATGAAAGTATGATTCACCAGTGTAATTCCTCTTCACTGCCCATTTTTCATTGCTGCATCTTTCTGTTAACCATTTTCATACAGAGCACTCTTCCCTCCCAAAGGATACGTACTTCTTCCTAATAGTACAAAAGAAAGTCAGGGTTTTGACAGGACTGTAAATGTCTTAGTCATAAAGTCAAATCCTATTCTTCCAGCTAATGCATTCTGAGATACGGGGATGACTGCAGTAAGTGCACTGAATCACAGCAAGCAGTGTCTGGGGAGGGGGGGCATTGGTGCTGCTGGGCCCATCTCTGTACAACCAGCTGCCAAGGGTTACAGCCAGTTCATACACTGCGGGTGCCTTCCCTTTGTTTACCTGCTGGATACTGCCAAAACACAGGTTTCTCCTGACAGTGCCCAGGCAGGCTCTGATCTAACACACACTGCTGTATTTCAGAGACCTCACAGCCTTGCAAATGGTATTATAATTGAAACCACTCTTAAAAAAGGATGTTTCTTTTCTTTACTGTCTGCCTTTTATTCCTTAGTTAGCCATTTGATTATTTTTAAGTATTTAGCTGTTTCCCAGTTATCTGGTCATATGTTTGAAAATGTGCAAATATGTTTGCCTTATTGCAGTGATGTATGCCCCCTTTGTGGTCACATTTCAGTCCTCATTTGGGAATAGACACATTCCTGACAATAATCTCTCTGCTGCATCCAGAGGTATTTTTCTTCTATCTACTCTCTTTTCATCTCATGCAATTCTGTTTAGCACAGGTTTTCTGTCAAGAAAAGAAGAGGAGGTAGGAATATGTATTTTTTCCAGCTCTGCTCTTTGTCTCTCTTTGCAACTCTTTTTTTCCTAGTAATTCCCTCATTTGACATCCACACATGGTCCAAGTGTGGGAATGGAAGCCACCAGTACAGAACTGGGAGGTAAGTAGTTCTGCCTATGAACTCTTCAGAGAGAGTGCACTCTTGTACACATCCTAGCAGGTGTGCACCTTCATGTCCAGACATTCACATTTAAAAAAACTGACTCCAAATGCCGTGGTAGCAGTAAAGGGAATCTAGTCAAATTTCTCTGTCAACTTGTAACCTTCTACATCTGTGGCTGACTGTACGAAAAGGAGGTAAGTTCTTCTGAGAGAACAACCTAGCAATTAAACTGTGCCTTTTGGGGAATATTTCCAGTGAATTTATTGTGATGCCCTGTCTCCTCACCTTTTCCACCAGCTGAAATTCTGCTGTGTCATTACTCCAACCACAGAAGGTCTGTAGTCAAACCTGGAAGAGGCTACTACCAAACTTGGAAAATGCCATATAGTTTAATGAGATTTTTTTCCATAGTCATTCTCCCTAAAATGTCAGAATTTATGCACAGTTAAGTCATTCTGATTTGACATTCCATCCATGCAGAATAGAGAATAAATGAAACATTTCAGATTCAATTATGTGGTGACTGTCAAAATATACTGAATTTTAAGAGTTGACCAGTGTGCCTAGTTACTCAGCTTTCCAAAACTGAGTTAATGTTAGGGTTACCAGAAGAATGATTTCATTTGTTGAATTTTATGGCCTAAGGCTCAAAATCTCTACCAACTATTATTACAGTTTATACTAAATGTAGCCAATACATAACTTTGCAGAGAATTTTCTACATAATGACCTCATCTGGTTGTAGAAATAGACTTGCAATGAGATGCAGCACCACAGTTATGAATTTTCTAGGTAAACTATAGAATAAGTATGCAAATATTTCTGTCTTCACAAGTGGAAAATTATATTTAAAAATAAAAAAAAAGGTATTATGTTGAAGATTCTGTTTTCTAAAAAAGAAAACCAAACCAAAAAAAACCCCAGCCAAAACAAAAGGTGTTTGTATTATGCACATACAAAAACATGAATGAGTTATACAATTTTCATCTTAATTAAGTAAATTTCCATATTACTGACATGATATATTTTCCTTCAGAAATTCACATATGCAGATTTTCATAAAGATGCATGTATTCACAAGGAAAGTTATGTATATGTGTATATATAGATAGATATAAAAATATATGTGCATATATGCGTAGTTTGCAGTGTAGCCTAGTTAGCCTTTTCAGGAAAAAGGGATTAACATTTTGCCTATCATACTGTACTTTAAGACATTCAATGTATCTCAATACATTTATTTTCAGTTCAGACCTTAGTTAAGAATCTAAAAGAGGACAGGAGATTCAAACAAAGGGTATGATGTTACCTCTACCTAATGATGTGGCTCTGAATGTTCCAAGAGCAGAGGCTTTGGTTCTGTATACTTCAGTGGCAGTCTCCCCCACGTCCTCCCCATATCCTCTTCAAGTGTGTTACATTTCTGACTGAGTCATCTGTACAACATGAAGCAGACAGAAATGTCCATGTTTAGGTACTGGGCTGAGAGCTGGGGATCACAATTCAGTCTTTGATTTGCCAAATAACCTTAGGTGAGTCATTTTGTGTCTTCCAAATAATGGAGCTAATAATATTTTTCTCCTCACAAGTATATTTTAAGGTGGTATGTACTAAGTATTTATAGGTATTCAAGTTATAAGAGTAATTTATGCAACTTACAACAAATAATTACTTATGCCAGTATTTTTTGTTTGAACTGTGCTTTGTTTATGCAATAATCAGTAGCAAAGAGTGATTAGTTACCTGAATATTATCACCAAAAGTTACTATTTCATAATACATTATAAGCATTCTTGTTTTCTCTGGTGAAAAAAGGTACAAAGCTATTAAATATTAAAGGAAAAGACTAACACATGCAGAAGCAAAGGGAAAGGTTAGATATTTGATATATGGCAGAGGAGAGGAAGAATCTCCTACCATGAGAGAGAGGAAGAAGGAAGAATCTCTTACCATGAGAGAGACATCCCCAAATATCAAATCCTTTAGGTACTGACAGTCCTTAGAAGCCACGTGGTGTTTTATTTCTGAAGGATTTTCTAGGAAAACCCTTTGTTTGTTTTGTCTGGTTAATACCAGTTTATGTTGTCTGAAATCCCTATTTTATGTTTTGGGGTTTTTTCACTCGTAGGCAAACTAAAGCTGACACCTTCCAAGACAGAATGCCAGTAAATATTAGAGTAATATTTATCTAGCAGTTTGATATCTCAATAGTAAGCTCACTTTGCTCTAACCATTTAAGCAGAGTTTTAAATTTTCTGTCACTGAGACTATAATGTTAAGATTTTTTTATGAGAGAAGAGACACCATCCATTTTATTAGTCCGCTATTTGATTCTAATGGATTTACTTGGATCAAATAACTAAAAGGCAGCTCTCAATTGTTGTACAGCTTTTGTCCGTTTGTCTGTCTGGCACTGGAAAAGAGCTAAATCCCTTACCTTCCTTTACTGAAAACTGCCATCTCACTCATTGTATCAAATAGTTTTTAGGATTATAGATCTATATACTAATGTTTCTACTAACAACTTCAGATTTTTTTTTTCTATAACCTGAAGGTAGAACCCAGCACTTCAGATCATCCTAAGTTCTTGCTAATTAATAAACCATTGTATAACTTGTGGTGAATATACATGCCAAGACCATGGCTAGCTAGCTTTATGCTAAAAAAATTCAAAAACTTCCAGTGACATATCATTGTGCATTATGGAAAGATTGTATGACTATATGCAATTCAGATAATGAAAAGACATATTTAAATAACTGCTCTGTCAAAATTAAAGCCATCTTTAACTTAAAATAATTAAGTTATGTATATATTTTGTAGCATTGTGCTGGTATAACTGATTAAAATAAGTGCATGTGTGAGAGACACATGTCCCATTGCCCATTTAACCCACAGGGAATTGATTCAGTTGTGGGAGAATCTAATCTGATTTCATCAGTTTTAAGGCAGAAATAGCTTTTTGAATGCATGGAATGGTGACAGACATGCTGATGTAATCGTATAACTGATAGCAAAGCATGAAGTGAGTACAAGGTTGATAAAGTATGAAATGCTTTTTATTACCCTGTGCTGATATTCTCCTGTAGTCTGAGTTTAAAGCCTATGGTGTATGAGAATATCAACAATAGGCCATATAGTGGCTGAAAGAAATATGTAAATCTTGTCCTTTTTTCCATGTTCTATAGGTTTTGGGTGCTCTGTCTCTTCAGCTGCTATTGCCAGTTTCTATTTCACTTCATACTTCTTTCTTGCTGCATGTCAGCTTCAGAGGTCCTTTTTCCCATTCTGTCACCACAGGAATCTGACAAATGGTTTTTCACAATAAAAATAATTAGCATACCAATTAAGGAAGTCTTCCTTATCATATGCCTTGGTTTGGAAAGTTGCCAGCACATCTTTCCCATACACTTCCCTCTGTTCTCCCTTGGCAAATAAAGGCGTTATCCATTGGACAACAAGGAAATCTGTGACATCAGTGAAATAAACTGTGTTTTAGGAGGTAGATTGGGCACACAGACAACAGAGGCATTTTTATTTTTATAATCTGGCAGTAACAAAATGAATTTACTTGCACAGAGGCAAAAATCTTTCCCAGGGTGGCTGATGTGATGCATCATTGCTATGACATATTGGAAAGAAGCACTTTTAGCAGCTTGTGTGTGGGGGCAGGTTTCCCACTGAAGCAACTGCCTTTTCTAATGAAGTTCCTCATGCTATAAACTGTACATATGAAATCTCTATGCTACCTAACACAACCTAAGAGATTTGTGGTTTTAATTGCTATCCATTTTCAAATTCAAGAGGAGGGTTTTATTTCTTTCTTGAGCTGTTACCTTTTCCTAATGAATTGTATTGCCCTGAGCATGAATATGAGCTAGGAACAGTGCACTCAAAGTGAAATTAATAAAGCTAATCAATTTATCTTCTTTTTTTTAGTAAGTTTATTTATGGCCTTTTCTCAAAGCTAAAAATTTTAATAAAAATGTCATTACATCTCATTTTTACTATTACCCATATTTTTATTTTATAATTTATACCATATTTTGGGGAAACCCCCAAAATAAAACAAACAAGCAAAAAAAAAAAAACTACCAAAAAAGCTAAACCCAAACCTCAATAAAAACAAAACCAGCAAATCAAAAAACAAAGTGAAAATATTTTAAATAAAAAGACCATAAAAATGTGAGAAATGCATAGTTCAGAAAAATGTAAGTGGCAAGGGCATACACAGGGAAACTTTGTAACTGGGAAAACATTTTAATTGCACACCTATATGACACTGATAGGTGACACGAGCCACACCTCTTTTTTCTGGATAAGGGCAGGGTTAAGCACATCTAACCTCCTTCCGTACTGCTTGACCTCTTCTCTGCACAAAACCTTTTCCTTTTTTTTCTCACAGTGTATAACATGAAGACTATATTTGCTGTTGTGGTTACCATTCCCATTTAAGGGTCTGCCTTTCAAGTACTGAAGTAGTTAAATAGTTTTATTCCAAGATAACATATAAGGAATTAATCTTGACTGTAACCCCATTCTGATCCATCAGACTGAGTACCTAAATTTTTTTCTAATGTTTAAGTAGCACATCATGAGACTGAAATAACAGCATGAAGTAGAGATGTTTTCAGCAGCTGGTTAGGATTTTTTTCATATGCTATAAAGGATTCCCTGGTGTGGTTCTCAGAGGACACACTGCTTTAAAAAAAACCTGCAAGACACAAGATAATGGCAAAGTGCAAAAAAAAAAAAAAAAGAGTGATGGAATGAGATGAAGCTGAGAATGGAAACAAACACTATTTTGCTAATTTGGCTTTTGAGGATTTTTACTTTCAATTTATCCAATGCTTGAGTTGAAGGATAAAAACTTCTATTGCACTGAATATATTTGCTTTGAAAAAAAAAAGGAAATATTTCATGTGCTGGCAGAGGATCCTAAATGTAGAAGAAATAGATAACAAATTGGTGACAGCAGGTTACAAATTGGTGACAGCAGGTATGCTATCCTAACAGTGCAGATTTAACAAATCACATTTTATGTTCACTTTTCTGAAGTAAGTGCTACTACTGTAAAAGAAATAAGTGAACCTTGCTCTTGTCCCATGGATTTTAAATTGTGTTGTGTACCTTGGAAATAATCCTCTCTCAGTAGGTATTTTTTTCTGGTCAGTGGTGCTCAAATCATGTTTCATCTTGTCTTTTACAATTCTAGCATGAACACTGGAGTGTAAGTTTACAAACTATCTGCCTTATAAAAATTACTAATATGAAAACATGATTACATCATTTACTAGGAAGCAAGTTTTAAACTGTGTTGGCTTTGAAAAATCTTTTCAATTAAGTACACATATATTACTTGATGTATATTTTAATTCGTAATTATTATAAGGGTTGTTTTAGTGCTTGTGAAGATAAATAGGCTAAAAGCAATTGAAAATTAAATCTTATCTACAGACCATATGTAGCTCGAATTCCCTTAAAATTATTCTTCAGACTATAGACCTAGAAACAAAATTAGGAAGGTGACATGTGGTTTTGTCTTGTTTATGTAAAAAGATTTTTTTTTATATACGCATTGTCATCTGCAAAAATTAAGGAATGATACTGTAGCTTTTACTAAGTGATTAATCTTTATACGCCTAATGAGTTATACTCCTGATTGTAGAATGACTAGTATAATCTTATTGATGAATCATTCCCTGTTTTTACCTCTATATATATTACACAAATAAAATTTTCAATAACGGGTTTTTAGCAGCTGGTATTGTAAAATAATAGATGCTACATTGTCTCTCTTCTCTGGAAACAGAAAAAATGTATTCATGACAAATATAAACAAGCCAATGCAGGATTCATCTTTGGATAAAAAAAATCTGTTTGAGGAGCCACTTAAAAAAGACTGCTTCTATAACAAATTGTTGGGTCCTAGAATCATAGACTAGTTTGAGTTAAAAGGGACTTTTAAAGGTTATCTAGTCCAAAACGTCTGTGATGAGCAGGGACACCTTCAACTTGATCAGGTTTCTTAGACCTTCATTCAAGCTGACCTTGAATGCTTCCAGTGGATGTGGATGGGGCATCCACAGCCTCTCTGGGCAACTTGTTCCAGTCTCTTACGACACTAATTGTGAAACAAACAAACAAACAAACAACTCCCCCCCCAAACACCAAAACCCCAAAAAAACCCACTACCTAAACTGACCTTCTTTTAGATGTAAACCATTACCCCTTGTCTTATCACAACAGGCCCTGAAAAGAGCCTGTTCCCATCTTTCTTATAGACCCTCTTCAAGCACTGAAAGGCCACAGTAAGGTTTCCCCAGAGTCTTCTCTCCTCCAGGCTACACAGCCCAAAGTCTCTCAGGTTTTCCTCATACAAGAGATGCTCCATCCTAGGATCGACATGAGTTGTTACTGCTGTTCCAGAATACAGGGTAGCTTTTGTCTGGGGGGTGTTTTCTCTCATCTTTTCTTAGGGTAAAATGCAGAGGAGTCCACAGTAACCCTCTCGGTGAGGGTTATTCCAGCAGGAACAACATGGAGCCAGTACACCAATGGAACCTCTGGTTCAGTAGAGCATCTTGCAGTTAGAACAGCGCTGAAACCAGTGTTTGCAAACAACTATGCAGACCTGTCTGTAAAATGTCAATTATCTGTGGACACGGCCATTTCTTACGTCACCTCTTGTGTATTTACACTGAGAACAGTGAGGTGTTGATGTCATTTGGGGCCACAGTGAAGTAGAACTGACAAATATTTGCAGTTGAGCTGATGCATTTACCTAAGTATTTCTGTTTCAGATTTGTCTTCACATTGTTCACAAAGAAGATAAAGAAAAATGGAAATTGTATGTACCTTTCCCCTCCATTACATCATTACTGCCAGACCCATCAAACTTCTGGAGATTTCAGGATTTACAAAAGGATCTTCTAGTGCAGAAAGAAGTTATGAAATTGACTGTGCTTTGTAGGAGTTGCTGAGTTGCACTTTTCAAGAGAATTATCAGCTGGTTTAACTGTATCTTCTTGTTGCAGTGCATTTAATCAGTTAACCACTGTTAGCCTTGGAAACATAGGATGGTTTAACTAATAGTCTTAGAAGCAAGCAAAATGGAGAACCGCATGATTATTCTGTAACTGGTTTGATCTCAGCTTCCATAAAAATTTAAAACTTTCAAGCTGCCTTCCAATAATACACGTTAGTACTTAAATTATGATCTAAGGGGATTTTTTTGTTGACTACTTTCCAAGACATTTGGAAAATGGATTCCAAAGGAAAAAGTACTCATTTTTGTCCATATTATACACCTACTATTCGCTATATTTGGCACCTATCTACTTGGCAGACCAAATAAATCTGATTCCCTAATGCACATGTAAAAAACTATGTAAGTGCTTTGTAATATTTTTAAAAGCATCATTAAAGTTAATCTCTATCTGTGCTCCTACTGCCACATGAATCATGCTAAAAATGGTCTTCCTATTTTGCAATTTCACACTAATGTATGCTAATGTCTATGGAAGACTAGTTTTGTAAAAGTTGTCAAAACTTATGGTAGAAACACTTCCATGTAACACTGAATTTAGCCTCTCCTTTGGCATTCCTTGGACTTGTTCTCAGAGGCAGCATACCATATTCTGTACTCCTACTGTGTATTAGCATCTTGAACGTTAATGCTAAGGTATACAGCTTCAAAACATTTCTAAGAATTAGCACTGAAAAAACTGTCTCAGTGTCTTTCTTGTAGTGAGGGGCCAAAACTGAACACAGGTTTTGAGCTGTGGCCTCACCAATGCCAAGTGCAGGGGAATCACCGCCCTGGTCCTGCTGGCCACGCTATTTCTGACACAGGCCGGGATGCCACTGGCCTTCTTGGCCACCTGGGCACACCCTGGCTCATGTTCAGCAGCTGTTCACCAGCCCTCCCAGGTCCTGTTCCGCTGAGATGCTTTCCAGCCACTCTGCCCCTAGCCTGCAGCACTGCCTGGGGTTGTTGTGATCCACGTGCAGAACTGGGCATTATTGAACCTCATAGTACTGGCCTTGGCCCATCAATCCAGCCTGTCCAGATCCCTCTGCAGAGCCTCCATGTCCTCCAGAAGATCAATATTTCCGATCAACTCAGTGTCATCTGTGAATTTACTGAGGGTGCACCCAATCCCCTTGTCCAGATCATTAATAAAGATATCACATAGGACCCGATACTGAGCCCTGGGGAGGTTACCAAATTTATGGATCCAATAACTGCATTACTGAATGTTTCCTATACATAAACTGTATAATTAGATGGAAGAATTTTTTTTTGAAAGAAGTTCCAATGTTTTTTGTAATTCTTGTCAATAAATCCAGAGGGATTAGATTCCCTAAAATTATCTTAAATTCAAAACAGAGCCACTTACTCTTATTTAAAGATTGGGTTAACAGTACATGTTACTGGGGGAAGAGGAAGAGAAGAGAGTTTTCAACCTTTAAAAAAGATCTGACATTAGGGAAACACTAAAGATAAGGAAAAGCAACATGGCAAAATTGTAAAGTAATACATAATGATTTTTATTCTTCACAATGAAAAATTCCAACTAGTGATTATAAGAATAGGTAACTGAAGAGTGAGGTGACAGATTTAATGTAATGTAGACAACAGCACAGCAAAACACACTTGGAAGATTTTGCTATTCAAAACATGTCTTTCTGAAGTTATGCCATTCAGGACAAAAAATCCTTACAGAGGCTGTTGACAAAAACTTAAAAAAATGCACCGAAAATACATTATCTGTCTAAATAAAGACAAATTATTCAAAATTAAATACTGAAAATATTAAGATAAACATGAAAAATATTAGGTTCCCAAGGTTTTTGTTTATCTTTGTTAAATTCACATATACCTGCGTATTGATAGTCACCAACTGAAAAAACCAAAATAATAAACCACAGAAATATGTAATTTGGGGAGACAAGCAAGAAAATTCTTACAAGCATGGAATAGAAGCTCTAGAAGACAGAGCAGAAACAAAAATGGCACTTTAATTTGTATTTTTAGGAACTAATATGTTCCTAATAATAAAAAATAACTAATAAATATTTTGAAGAATTTGAACATATTTGAACTTTATTCCTCTAATGAATATAGGCAGCAAATTTTACAAGATACGAGTTACAAGTGATGAAAATAAGTAATTTTTTAGACACAAAGCCATGTTGTGAACACTGTTGCCACAAGGGATCAGGAAGATAAGCTGCTCGGTGTGGTTGTCAGAAAGCTCGCTCTTCTGTACAGCTAATAGAGATGACTGTCGCTTTTTAGAAGGGCATGTAATGACAGGACAAGGGGGAATGGTTTCAATCTGAAAGAGTAAGTTTAGATTAGGTGTTAGGAAAAAATTCTTTACCATTAGGATGAAGAGGCACTGGCACAGGTTGCTCAGAGGTGCTGCGCATGCCCCATCCCTCAAAGTGTACAGGCAAGGCTGGATGGAGCTATGAGCAACCTGATTTAGTTAAAGTTGTTCCTGCCCAGGGCAGGGACGTTGGAACTTGATGATCTTTAATGTCTCTTCCAACTCAGATCATTCTGTGATTCTGTGTTTCTTTGACTGTGGAAGGGCTGCATGAGTTCATAGTGAAAGCTGAGACTGTGAAAGCATTAGGACACAATTATAATAATACAGTGAATCAATGGCTCCATCTATGCAATCACCAACTCTATGTAGCTCCACAAGAGCAGGTTCTGGATTCTGCACCTGGGACAGAGCAACCCTGGGTATAGTCCAGACTGGGATATGAGGTGCTAGAAAGCAGCACCATCGAAAGGGGCTGGGGGGTCCTGGTTCATGGCAAGTTGAACATGAGCCAGCAGTGCCCTGGCAGCCAGGAGGGCAAACCCTGTCCTGGGGGTGCATCAGGCACAGCATCGCCAGCCGGGCAAGGGAGGGGATTTTCCCGCTCTGCTCTGCACTGGGGGGGCCTCACTTTGAGTCCTCTGTGCAGTTTTAGGCACCACAACATAAGAAGGATCTAAAGCTGTTAGAGAGTGTCCAAAGGAAGGCAACAAAGATGGTGAAGGGACTTAAGGAGAAGCCATGTGAGGAGTGGCTGAGGTCACTTGGTCTCTTCAGCCTGGAGGAGACTGAGGAGACATCTCATTGCAGTCTACAGCTTCCTCATGAGGGAAAGAGGAGGGACAGACACTGATCTCTTCTCTGTGGTGACCAGTGACAAGACTTGAAGGAACAGCCTGAACTTGTGCCAGGGGAGGTTTAGGTTGGATATTAGAAAAAGTTTCATCATCTGAGGGTTCTTGGGCACTGGAACAAGCTCCCAGAGAAGCAGTCACAGCACCAAGACAGACAGAGTTCAAGAAGCATTTGGAGAATACTCCTGGGCACATGTTGATCCTTGGGGATGGTGCTGCACAGAGGGAAAGAGGGGTGGGTAGAAACAAAATTAATGGTGCCTTTTCTACCCTTGGCCTTGGCAATAATGGCACATTCACACATTAGTAAACCAGTATTAAATTAATGGATTTTCTCTCTGAGATAGAACTGTTTTAAACCCCTAACTCAGGAGTTCAAATAGGATAACCAATGAAGTAATACAATATATAGCACAAATTCTGAGAAAAATGAGCTGCACTTGCCAGGCATTTTCTCCTGACTATCTGCTGAAGGGGGGCAAAAAAAAAAAACCAAACAAAACCACCACTTACTTTCCAGAAGCCTGTGAAATCATATGACCATCAGGTCATCTTTCATTTCTTTCTGACTCTTTCAGAATATATCTTTCCTCACCACTCCTCTCTGTCACCTGTCTTCTCTAAAGAAAGATTTGGGATTCTTCACTCTGCAGTAAAAGAACTGACATAAGAACTAGATTAGGGGTACCTACCAAGATGCACTCAGCGACAAAAACAGGAGCTATTTTACCTCTACAAGGATCCACCTAAGCTTGGTCTAATGGCTTGTTGAAAAATAATGTCTTTTTCAAAGTATTCCACTGCACAAACAAAATTCTGACAAAGATGATATTAGTTAATTTTGGGTAACAACCACACAAAGGTTGTTGTTTTTTTTTTTAATAGTGCCTGAAAAATAAACACAGATTTCTAAGTGAAACCAGGATTTCCAGTAGATCCCTTCTGGATTTTGTAAGATTTATTGCAATATTCTGCCTGTACAGGGATTTTGTGTGCTTTATTCAACAAAATTCCGTTAAACAAGAGGTTATTTCATCTGCTTATTGTTTGCGGAGCTCTGGAAGTTTTGATACCTTATCCCAAGTCTTATGAACTCAGTTTAAAGTAGTAAGGTACACTTAAACACCTGTGATAGCATCCGTATTTTTAACCAACGTCTGCCGAAACAGTACAAAGTATGCATTAAAAAATACATCTGGCAAAATTTAAGTGCTGTAGAACTATTTCATTTTATATAATTCAGGCTTTTTCTACTGTAATCCAGGTAAATCTTTGTTACCATCCTTCTATTCCAATAATAACATTTTGATATCTCATAATCCATTGGTCATACTTGCAAAATTTAAAAAGTGGGGTTTAATCTCTTTTAAATGAATTGTTTTGCTATTACAATTAGACAGTTAATTTCTTCATGCTAAAACATCATCTCTATATAGATCTAGTTTAGCCAAGGCTCTTCTTTCCTCTCTTATCAAGCTCTACTTTCATTTTAATCATTATTTATTATCCAGCAGTCAAAACCGCTTTCATAATTGATTCCAATGATGAAACCCAGGGTTTCTTCATGTCATACCTCTTCTTGCATATCCTGCCTTCCTAATAAATGAGAAAAGGGCTGTCATCATACTTTTACACACTGTAAACAACTAATAAAATGTTTTCATACATCTGGCAAAATAAAATTAAACATTTGGAAACTGACTCTAACTGCATTTTAAGATGACCGTAGAAAGTCTATTAAATTATGGGAAGTAAAGGATCTACAACAGAATTTCATCATGTTCTGTGCATATGTTTCAAAACTGATGAAAAAAACCCCAAACCAACAGCATTGCAGAGGTTAAAACTTGTTCAATATTTGCATCAGGGGCAAAAATTCCAAACCTTCAGTTTAATTTTTAATTTCCTCTAAACTGTAAAATAAGAAAACACTATGTTTTGCTACTCTATTTTTTGTAATTTAATAACTATTTGTTTATGATTCCATTTATTGAATTTCAACTCTAATTTTGCAATGAAGAACAAAAATTTCACCTAGTTAAAAGAACATCAAAATGTCCTAATGGTACACTAGAGAGATACTGAAACAGACTCATTAAATGGTGAGTCTTTATATTTCCCCTTCAGCTGGTGAGCTAATAGCTAAATGTCTCTGTCAGCTTCTGTTGTGAGGAAGAACAAAACATACAGTAAATCTGCAGAGGGAATATTATGATAGCCAACTTTTGCTATTTTGCCCTTGTTGCTTTTTTCATTGTCATCACTGCTGCATCTAGGTGCCTAAACACTCTGAACGCCTTCTGCATCATACTTTTGTCAAAGGCAAGAGACATGTGTTATTCAATACACTTTTCAGCTTTGACAGTGACCGCTGGTAACTAGACAGTAACTGTTGGCATCCAATCAGTTTTACAGCCTCTTAACAGTTACCATGTTTCCCTAGATTGCTAATGAGGATAGCATTGTGATTGTGACACAGCCGTAGTTAAGTCCTGATATATGACATCTCATTCTTCCCCTCTATCATAGAAGACTTAATTAGCCATAATACACATTCAAAGTCAGTGTCTGACATACGCTATGTACAGTTCTGCTGTTGCAAAGGTAGGACCCAGTGAGGATTTAGGCATGGTAAACTCATTCTGTGGAAATATGCGTGTGCTTAGATAGCTGCTATGCCAATTTTGCAAACATCAGTACTGTACATATCTGCATCCCACTGCTCTCTATCTGAATGCTCTACATTCTCCTGATAGGTACCATTTTAGTGCCCTTTCAATCTTTCAGGAGAACCTTTGTCTGATTCACACTGTTGACAAAATTTTCTTTCACCACTCACATGCTTTACACTGAGTATCAACATTTTGCCTTTCATATCAGCATCCTGGTTAGCATCCCCAGAAGTTCTGTTAAAGACAGATATTGTTTACCATATTTTCCTCACACATCTTCACCCCTTTGGAGTAAGGCTCCTAGAGAACAGCCCCTACAAAGCTGGTTAGATAATCTCACCAACAAACGGCAGATAAAATCCAGGCTCCACCTGTTGCTGAATTCATTTGCGTGACTGGTAACACGTGTCAGATGTGGTTATTGTCCTCAGCTGAGTTAAAGAGAAGGTGCAGGCAAGATCGAGGGTAAAGGGCTTAGAAGGAAGATCTGTTGGTATTATTAACTGTGAGCAGGAAGGGCTGCTTCAGGAGGAGGAATTCTAATTAAAGGGTACTTTTGTGGCTGCATGCAAAGAACTCAGAAACCAGCCAAAATAAAAAAGATTATTATGGAAATAAAGGATCAGAGAAGAAGAAGGCATAAGAGAAAGATAAAGACATGAAAGTGAAGAATTATGTTTTACCACAAAATTGGCATGGAGTAACTTCAGTGGTTGAAGTTTTTACAATATTTTTGTCCATTTGTCTTTACAGTCATAGAAATTAACTCAGTAGTTTACTGGTAATTTCCTTAGCTTGCAGCTTTTGTTTTATAGTATCTGCAATTTACTGGTTCACAGACATATTAAAACTTTGTTCTTTGATAATCCTACCAAATAAAATGCTTCAGTCTTCTATTTCAGTATCTCCATACCTGTGCAATATGATTTTCCCTTTTTTATTAGTGTTTTTTCCTAGCCATGTTTTTTATTCAGTTTTATAAGCTGTCTCCCAATCTTTTTTTTTTTGTTGTTGTTACCGTACTTTCCATTTCTTGCTATCCCCCTCTCTTTACATATGCAGAGCAGTAGCAGTTCTGCCAGGGCGGCTACCATGTGTGGTGAAAGAGGTACAGCACTGAACTATGTGGAATACTTAGAAGGAACAAAGAAAAGCCAATATTAAGGAAAGAAAAAATGCTGAAGCACAAACACAATGTTATGAGACTGTGTTGAAAGGGCAAGAAAATAATATCGTGATTGAAAAGGGAAAGAAATAACTAGGGAGTCCACAAAAAAGCTGAGATAGGTAGAAAAAAACCCCACTTTTATAAAGTAGGCTATTGGTTATTATAAAAAAATTAATTCCCATCTTTCTAACCAGTTTTTCGCTGATCTCTCCACAAATCTCTGGTGAAGGGTGTTAGTATCACAAAGACAGCTTGATTTATCAATTATTATATGTTTTGCTTGGAATATAAGTCAAATTATATAATTCATAAAAGCTTAAACTCTGCAGTAATTGATGAGTCATCGACCATTCCCATGTTTTGACTTTCTATTCCTCCCTACTTCTCTGATTTAAAAAAAGTGTGAAAGTTGTCCTAGTAAAAAATCTGGTGTTCAACTGTTCATCAAGTCACAGCATGAAACTTTGCACTATATTTTAAAGAATAAGCTTTTGTGAGTGCTTTATCAGTGCAGCAAGACAGTATCATCTTATCTATATAGCTGGAGTTAGCAATTGTTTGCAATTACTGTAAATTTGCCTTTGAAAAATTTAATCTTGGTTGATCAACAAAATGCAAGAAAGACATGCAAGAGAAAATATAACTCAGAAGTGAAGAAGAAAACTTTTCAGCATGATCTCTCCAGTCCTTTGAGATAATTACTCTAAATTTTCCTTATTAGAAATATTTATTTCTATTGATGCTATTTCTTACTTGAATAATCTCTTTCTGTGTAAAATACTATCTGAACAAATAAAATTATGAAGAAATGCTCCTTTTCTTTTTCTTTCACTCACTTTCATTGTTTCTTGTCCTCAGCTCGAGAGTGTCTCTATGTATCACTTTTTCCACTCCTAAGCAGTAATTTAAAAAAAAACATTGGAATGCAGAAATAGAAGCAGCCTTTTCATTAAGATTGGACTGTGTTTTCCAGACGTCCTAACCATTCTCGTTTCTGCATCACTCCTCTCTCCATGCAATCACAGCCACCTGTGATCAAGTAGATTGTGAAGAGGTTATGAAAAGGTTGTTGTTCTCTCCCTACCAGAGAAGAATAATGAAGAAGAAAAATAGGCTGAAAAAAATCCTGGATTATGAATTCTAACTGACACAAGATATCTGCCAAAATGGCCTCAGATCTCAACAGAAATGTGAGGAAAAAAATGTGTGGATCAGAAAGCTAATGAGTCATTTTTCCTCTAATAATAATGAACACAGAAATGTTTTGTTCTGGGTTTTCCCTTCTGTTTATTTCTGTGTTGGCCCTAAGCATCTATCAGGACACCAAGTTATTTCACCATTCCTAAGGGAAAAACGATTCAGGAGGTGATTGATGGAGTTAATGGAATCTCACTTCTCCTCAGATGCCTGAAAACAAGTTATCCTCAAAATTGATTTGCTGTTTCTTGTAGCCATAGATCACACACTGAAAGTATCACTGAAAGAGAGTATTACATAAATTTTTAAACTAGACAAAATCGGAAATGGTAAATCTACCCAGATGCATGCAGAAGTTGCCATCACAGTTTCAATTCAGTCTAATCTTGTAAGTGAAAAGAAAGGTATTTAAGTCTGTCTAAAATCAACCTAGAAAGGCAAATTATGTCTGATGGTGAGTGGAAAAATTGCTGTATAGCATTTGCTTAGATCTTGGCTAGCTCAGTTCTCTCTGCACCATACACTATTACAGACTAGAGGTATATCCAGTGTGAGCAGCCACTGCAGGAGAAATCAAATCTTGCTTGTTAGGGACAAAATTCTCTGGATGTCTGTAGTGTAAGGAAGGAAGGAGGAGAGACTGGGGTGGGAAACTGCTTGCCCAAGAAGAAGAGCTATAAATATTTTTGGAATATCTGATGATCCAGAGTTTTATTGAGCTCATAAAACAGCTATAGATCCTTCGTTATTTTAAGTCAGTCAAAAACAGTCTACTAATATTTCCTGTTAAACTACTCTTCTGTGTTCCTAGTGTTTGTTATCTTTTGGAAGCTTATTCTAAAGCTACTACCTGGTGCCTTTCAGCTGCTTTAAGATTTCTGCCTCTAAACAGCCCTGCATTCTGCTGTTCTTCCTCAAAGAGAACATGAACAAAAAGAGAAAGAAATAGCACATGGTCTTTCTGAAGTGATGTCTAATGTGTTTGCCTTGCTGGCCTCGAAAGTTTTAGTTAGAATTTTTCACATTAATGTATCTATTGAAAAATAAATAGATTTATTAGAGCTATTACCTACATTCTATCGGACAGTAATATCCTATAATTAAATATTACACTTCAAATATTTTCTGAAACAATATTATGAGTTTACATCATGTCCTTCTTCCCTTAGTTTGAATTCTTTCTCTGTTTGATTCTTTTTGTGAAGATATGAGATACTCATGAAGCCTTTTAGCTTGTATTGAGTCCACCCACAAAAGAGGGGTGGAAATTTGAGTAATCTGCGAATTCGAATCAAGAGATAATCTGAGACTGATTCAGAACCATTAAGTTCTTATTCAGTAGGTTTCTAGCACTCCCTGTTGAATAGATAATGAGTTATCACACATGACAGTAACTTATCACGAACTCTTATATTAGGTTCGTGGAGTTGTTAGAACAAATCACAGTTTTTCTGACACACAAGCAAAAAAAAAAAAAGAAATGGCATTACATATGCAGAATAAAATGTCTCATTAACTAACTAATGAGGAATGAATTCTACATACCCCATGTCAACTGTTTTCTGCTTTCCTTTTTCTGCACTCTTCACTAGCCAATTTCATGAAGACCTCTTTCTGACTTTGAGTCTTCTTCCCAATGACAGAGCTACTCCCCAAGATTTCTGCGACTAAAACAAAGTATTGTCTGTGGTTGTGTGCACAATTTGCTTAGCAACTTTTTAAACTGCATCCTATGCCTACTCTTTCTCTAATAAAAGCAAAGTCATTTTACTTTGCACCAGTATCAAAGTTTTGCCTAGTAGCAGCACTGTTCCACATCAAACTGTTTCTCAGAAAAAATTCAAACAAATGAAAGAACAGAAAACTAAGTTGTATAGGAAAAAGTGCTAAACAACAAGAAGAGGAAACTAAGATTTATTGGCTGGTGAATCCAAGGGGAGAAAAAAAGGAAAAAAATATAGTAATTTGGGCATGGTCGAGTCTCTTTGACATGTTTATGTCTGGGAAAGAGATGGGGAAAAATGACTCAGAAATCTGATATTGGTTTGTTGGTTTTTGGTTTTTTTTTTGATTGTTGGTTCAGGGGTTTTTTAATGTGATATGTGTCTGTATGGATGCAGTTATTTACCACATGTGTCACACCAAGAATGTTGTTCAAACAAAATACCTCAACTAACTTTGATAAACATATGAATTCTAAGGGACTGACTTCTTCAAAGTATTCATAAAGCAGGATTCCCAAAGCAGGGATAGTTAGTCACTCATTGGGAGAAAAAAAAAGCTTGAATAAGAGCCAGTTGGGACATAAATATAGAAGCTACTGAATCCTCAGTGGAAAAGGGGCCAGCTGCAGAAAACTGTGTGTGTAAAATTGTTATGAATGCTATATCATGGCAGCAGGCATTTATCAACGATACTGCTTTTCATTTGGGAGTATGAGACTGTATGCTAGTCTCACCTCTAAATCCAGATATGGAAAATTTATCCTTAATTAGCACAACCCACCAACTGAAAGAAATCCTGCATAAAATTCTGCAAATTCTTTTCATACCCTCCCTTGCAGCTTTATTGTGGATTTTTTTTTTCCCCAGCAGCTCCCCTTTCAGCTACCAGCAGCCACAGTAGCAGCACAGCTTGAAATGAAATCAACAGCCAGAGGACCTCAGGATCAGAACAACAGATACACTGACGTGTCAATGCTTCCAGATATAAAACAAACGGTGCCTACTCCCATTTACATTTACAGGATAAAAGTGTTCACATTTTGTTTCATTTTCAAGAAAGGGGTTACTCGAGCAAGTAGAGCAATACAGGGACAGACCCTTTCCCCAGGTTTCTTATTCTTCTTGTGTAAAAAGTGTTGTCATTCTTAGTAAAAACATTCATGAAGTTTAATGCTTTCCATTCATTAGACTGAAGTAGTGTCTCCTGTACCCTACAGGGAAACCAATTCATTAGTAGAAACACAAGTTTGCCCTCTTTAACTGCACCTCCAGGCACTTTGCAAATAATTTATGAGGTAGTGAGAAGTTTGACAATCAAAAAAGAATGGAAATTCACAAGGCAGACTTGTAGGAAAAGAAATCTTAGTAAATGTATTTCAATTCTATTAGGGTTCAAAAACAATGTCCAAATTCCTCACTCAGCAATGAAGAAGCATGTTTTCAGTGACGTTTGATAGTTTTCTGTAACATGAAAATTTTTGGCTTCACTAACCCAAATTAATCTTCATCTTACCACTTGATATCACAGCTAGACAAGTATGATGGCCCACAGATACCTTGGAAATATTAATTTATTTGTTTTCTGCATTAGAAATACAGAAGCATTTCTTTAGGCTTTGATGAACAGAAACTTTAAATCCTTACTAGAGAGAACCACAATACTCAATTTCCAAAATTCTGAAATACTTAAAAGCCTGAGTGAAATGAAACATGAAACATCTTAAAAATTAAAATAAGATGTCCAGCATAAAAACCAGAAGTCTTTCTCTTTGTGCTCTTACTGTGTAGAAAATCACTTTCTTTCGTGCCTGGGAAAAAGGGTTTCATATACATGTATGAGTCAGGTGTTCAGGAAACACCTTCCCATCAATTCAGGTAGAAGAGACAGTTCTTCAGAAAGAGCTCAATTCCAGCTCAAGAGATGAAGACTTTTTTTTTCCCTCTGGATCTTTCTCCACACAACATGTCCAGAAAGACCATCGCTTTCTCACGCACAATTTTAATATTTTTCCCGAGTGGGAAAAGACACCTACATGCTGCCATCCCTAGAGGGCAACAGCAAAACTGTCAAAGTGTAGCTCCTAGTGAGATAATGACAATGAGGTGACAATGGAAGGAAGGGAAATTATTCTTGTTGTTCAGACTTTTCTTCATGTTCTCACAAATTATTAGGAAATTAAACTTTGGAACAAACATAAACATAGGTTATCAAGAAGACAATATTATCTCTCATGAATTTAATAAAGCATCTAAAGAAGATAAGAGAACCTTTACCTTCCAATAATTCTTATCAAGTCTTCAAAGAATATTAAATTCTTGTATGAGGTGCTGTATATATGTCATTGCACAAAACAAAACTTACTGTTTACAATCAGGAAGCTTTTCTGATTGGACAACAACCACCTTATATTACCAGTTAAAAATCCTTAGCGTCTTATTTAAAAAGTACAGCTGCATGTATCAGTCAAATCAAAGAACTCACAGATGGTATACATGGATACAAGAATGACAGACTTTTCATTCTGGTGAGTCTTAGCTATGATGGGAGAGAAAAATCTCAAAAAAATTTCTTCAGAGAGCAAGAACTATAGTCTGCTACATCCCTGTCACACTTCAACCTTAAACAAGAAATGAGAAAGAAGTTCTGTCGTGATGACTTATTGTTCCCTGAGTCCAGTTGACCATCAGGATGTGCAGAGATAATTGTCACTTACAGTAAAATTTTTCAAAGTTTGTTGAAGGAAATATAGCTGAATCAACTTTCAGCTACACTGAAAGTTTACTTTCACTCTTCCTTTCTGTATCTTCTTTTCCAATGTTTTCTTTGATTTGATAAAAAAGTTAAATCACAATATCAGTTATAATAATTTCCCTATTTCAAGTCAGGAAGACAGGAATATATTTCACTGGCCATTGAGTACATCCATAAAGGAAATATCTAATTGTACTAATCTCTGCAGGTCCACTTGCCAGATTGAATGGATCTGGATGTTTCTTCCCATACTTAATTTGGATGTTTCTGATTAGGAACAGAAACACCTACACTGTAATATTTTGTGAGATAAATGAAATTTATCTTTTTATTTAGTGATTACTCAAAAATATAAGTAAGCTTTAATTAATGGTAAAATATGTAAGTGTATATCTAGAGAAAGAGAATCCTTCTTATATCTCTCTGCTTTGTTCTCTTTTGTTTTTTCTGATTAGTTTTTTCATATTCTGTTATACTAAATACCCATCAGCTTTTAAAAGTAATTGAGTATTTAGAAGCTGTGAGCCTTAGCTCAGCCTTGGGGTTCCTGCAGATATCAGGAGATTGGAAGCAGCACATATTTTTTCTATTTTATATTACCCACTTAAAAAAAAAAATCATATTTCTTGAGCATAATGGATAGACTGCAATGATTTACAAGGAAATAATTTCACTGAGGGACTTTGGGTTGGTGGTATCGTATAACACAAGAACAAAAGTCTGATTGGTTTATGATTTCACTGGGAAGCTGGAAGGAAATTAATTCTATTTAACTCGCTACTTGTCAGCTCCTTTGTTGTTGTTGTTGTTTGTAATATATGTACCTAACACTGTGTTTTAAGTCTGGAGATATTTCAAGCTGCTAAAACATTTATTAGTTTAATAATAATGTTAGAAATGATTGAAATGCTATAAATGTTTAAAATAGATCATAGAAACTTCTGGGTTTGGTGTGCAAACTAAAACCATTTTGACTACAGTTTCTAAAAGAGCCAGGTATCCTGAAGCATGTTAATCAAGATAACCTGCTATGCTAAGGTTTTGTTGATGAGTTTGGACTTTCTGAAATCAGAAAGATAGGTTAAAATACAGTACTAAACAAAGATTATATTATAATAAGATTGATGTACTACCCCTGCCCAGCTATTACCCTTCTCCTGCACACTTGCACAAAACAGAAATCTGATACCAAGGGGGAAATGGCTTTGGGGAGTTTAGGATGAGAAAACAGTGAAGCCTCTGTGGCTCCACCAAGTAATTGCTTACTGTATCTATACATCACATAATCGTGGTGGGTCAAGTATTTCTGATTACTTTCTTAACCTAATGCCCTCTAGACTTGAGAGGGAATAAGATTTAATGACTTACACAAGCATGCCTTGTTCCCTGATCGGCATCACCATTCCCAGGTGAGTAGCTACTCTTTCTCTTGCCTGCCCGTACACTGGAAGCTGACCTCCTCTCCAGCTGTCTCAGTTTAGCTAGTACTTGCACTTCCCAGGAAGACACTTACAGTTTCCTTAGACCAAAACATTAGTTTATAATCAGATTTTAAGGCCTTTTTTGTCACAAGAAAGAGGAAGTAGACTGATGTGGCCCTAGCTGAAATGCATCCTTTAGGTAAGGATGTTCATTCCAACAGCCTAACTGGAGCCTTTGAGAAGACATTAAGCATAGTATGTGCAAACATCTAGTGGCTGATAAGCCTTCAGGTTATAGTAAATCTATGAATGACCACAACACTTGTGTCACAGCACCACTTTTTTATTTTCTCAAAAACTCTCCTTCCAACAAATGCCACCTTCTTCCACTGCTTTCTCACAAGGCTTTTTTTTGGTTGATTGTCTTGTATTTCTGACTTGTCTCTGGCACACCAGCTATTTCACTCCTGACTGTAAGTATATTAATACAGTGGACACTGTGGCAGAAGCTATTATAACCTTTATGAGAAGACATCACTATTTTGTGATAAATATGAGTGGGACTCATTGCTGTCACTGATTAAAAATAGCAGTAAAATTTTGGTCATTCTTTTTGGCTCAAAAGCAGGTCTGCTTAACCACTTATACTTCTTGACTAAAGCTGGAACAATTCGATTCTCCAGTATTTGATTCCTCTCTGGTGCCTGCCCAGGGAAGGGGTTTTCATGTCTGGACAGGAGGCAGGCTGGCAATTGCCATGCCCAGCCAGTAACCTCCCTCACTGCGTTGTCTCCTCCTCCAGCGCAGACATTCAACAGAGTTATGGTGACAAACACAGGGGAGGCAACATGGGGAAAGGGAAAGAACCTCCCACTGGTTGGGTTAGTAATTGCATTTTCGGTGTCACTCCCTGATTCTGGTGTATGAGAGAAGGGAAAAGACTTAGGTATAAGCTGAAGTGCACTGAAAAGAGGTATCTCCTCCTGGTATTTGAACTAGGTGGAAAAAAAAGGCAAAACCAAAAAGGCGATCTTAAATACTTTTAATTTAATCCTTTGCAGTTCACCCTTCTCACATTTCTTATTAATTTTTTTTATATTAAAACAAATATACCACAAAACAGGACAAAAAGGGTAAATAAAACATACTTTTTTGTCTATCAGATGAAAGTATTTTAAAAATGCTGAAGATTATGAAAATATTATTTCACTCAATGTTTCTCACCACATGATGCATCTTTTAAACTTCTACTGAGCTGAAAGTAAAGGATATTTTTATATAATATAGAAATTTTGTGGTGATATTTCAATAATACTTGGTAACAATAAAGCAAACAAGTACAACTAACTTCACATGCAGCAAAGTTACACAAATATTTTATGGCTCTCTACCTCTAGTCACTGCAGAAATGACCATGCATCCTTCTGAGACTGGTTTTTAAATGTTTTACATGAAAAAATTTCCTTCAATTTTCTTCTTTCCACTTTGTGAGACTGATCACCTTCTCACACCAGTAAAAGGCTGTTTTATCCAACATGTGTTTAAATCTTATCCCTCTAAATATTTAAAATACCATTACTGGAAAGCCATCTCGTGGGAGCTCTGAAAGCTTCATCATCTTAAAATTGTTACTCCAAAATAGTAGTGAAATGAAATAACATTATAGTCCAGATTGTGTATTCCTTGAAAGATCTAAATTTTTCTTCAGTTATTCACCAGAAAATGAGATTTAAAAAAAAATACTTTAAGTGTTGAGTTTGTATTTTGAAGTATTCATTTGTACTATTTCAGTTTGAGCCAGATTGAGATTCTGCCAGCTCTTCACCCAGTGATAGTTATCAATAAACTAGGCAGAGATGGAAGAGAGCACTGCTCTGAACTGGGAAAAACTGCCATCCAGAGTGATTTATCATATGCATAAAAGTCATAAAAAGACTGCATGATCTTTCTAAATGGCATAATACATTATACCAGTATTGAATAACAGAGAAGCCGAGATAAGAACCTTGTGATACAGCAAAAAGTAATGGAAGAGACTTAGATAAAAAGTATGCTCACTGCAAAAACCCACAAATTTTTATAGTGAAATAAAAAAGTAAAATTATAAATTAACTTAAAAGTCAGAAAGAATGGCCTCAGAAGCAGGAAAAAAAATCCTATTTATGAAGTGAAAAGCCATTCTTTGCTTAAATATGTCTGATTGTCAGTTCTGAGTGATGCAGCTATGCCCATGCATTTCAGTGGTGAGAATGATGGACAGCAAAAATTTTCGATTGTCACTAAATGCTGGCACTGGTATTTGGCTGGTTTTGTATCTGGGATATATTTTTCTTCTCAGAAACATTTCTGTCTTTATTTTAAAATTATTTTTGTAATTGTTATTGATAGGAAATTAGTAAAAATATTTCTAGAGTAATATCTTTTTGCCTTAAAAGACAATATAGAGAGAAATATTATCATAGATTACACAGGTGAAACATTTCATTCGTTAGGACTGACAATATTGGAAGGAATGCTTATTTCTGTACTGACTATATCCCTGTTCCCTCCTCTTGCATTGCCAGCATTTTTTCTGACCATTATGGCTGTCCCTAAGCAGATGGCCATGAATGGAATTGCAGACTGGGTTAGTAGTGACTTTGGGAAGAGGGGCATTGATCAGGCTCAGCAGACCAGATGTTGCATTGAAGATTTCCAGTCAAAGTACTCTGTTTCTAGATGAAGGTGGATAGAGGGAGGAGAATGCTGTGAAAGTGATTCAGTGATTAGCTATCAGCTAATCACTAAAACAACTGATTATGTTATTGCTGTGTAGTCCAGTCTATGAAAGAAAAATGTATGCTGTGTACCTATATTTAACAACCCCAATGAAACTGCCTTGCAAATGACAATAATTCCATATAATTCAAAAGATAACATTCTGGTTTGCAATTGAAATAATTCCCCAAAACATTGTTTAAAAGACATAGAAAAGCACATTTTCAAATAAATTCTAGGCAGGATTTTTTTCTTCCTCAGATCTTGGGACATACCTTTCCAGAAACATTGCTAAGTGCCCCATTTTTACCCTCCACGAGTAATCAAATTCCATCAATCCATTGTTTTACCTGGGAAGCCTAATTTCAGCAGCCCTGAAATGTTAAAGTAGCCCTGCCACTCAAAGGTAATTGAATCCTTTTTAAGATGTTGCAAAAAACTGTAATTGGACCTTTGAGATGGCAGCAGGAACTTTAATCTGGGTTTAGATATGCAGACAAAATATGTTTGGGACAACTTCATACTTTTATGTCTCTGGTGTCCTCTCTCTGAAGCTTCCTATTTTCTGATTTACATTCCACAAGATTGGAAATTTTTTTCCTTAGAATCTTTGCTTTGCAGAACTAACACTTTTTAAAATCAAACACAGACCCCCTTTGCAAATTTGCAATTTGAATCCAACTCTAGCCAAGAATGTCTAGATAGGCTTAGGCCAATAGATATTTGTAGTCATCTGTATTTCTTTTTCATTGAAATTTTGCGAAATAATATCAAAACATTTCTTTATGACATCTTTTTTTTCTGACAGTGCAACTATGTTCAAACTAAATGTGACTGAAGGGGGCTGAAGGACAGTCACTCTCATGAAACCACTGAGCTGCCCCCACAAACTCTTATGGAATGAACTGTTCAGATATTTCAGAGCTCTGTGCTGTAACAGCAAAATAAAATGCCCAGAAATGAGCAGTGCAGGATAAGAACTGAGTAAAGTTGATATGGAAAAATGCTTGCCTAAAGATAAATAGCAGAACGAAAGTTATTTTTTTCACTGGCTGGGCAAAACCTTAGGGAAGTCAACTGGTTGCACAGAATGAAAAAAAGCAGAGAGGGCAAAGCAGAGCTGATAAACTGCTGCTTTCAACAGAAGATAAATGACCATGATGGCCTGGCTTCCACATTTATGAGAGGAGAGTCTTTTTTATCTTAACAAGGAATGCAGACTTTACATTTCTGTTTTCAGCTTCATTTTTATGGAATCTGATTTTCCCTTTGTACGATTTGGATTTAGATAAAAGGATTCTTTTTCAGAAGTTTCGTCCTTTTTTTACAGTAATCCACAGCACATCATATTGAGTAAAGTTTAATTAAAGCATTTGTGTTCAGTATAATGTTCCAAATTCCACAGAGTAAAAGATTTGAATTTATTTTTTACTTGTAGCCACCTATAATACATCTTGATTTGCAGGACCACTTTTAGAAAAGATGGTCGAAAAAAGTACCAAAAGTATACAGTGGACCCAAAGTGTGCAATGGACACAAAGTATACAATGTTTCTCAGGAAGGAATCACAACAAGAAAGAAGTTTGGAATGAATGAGAAGAGTTAAATACTAGTTCACGTCTCGAGGCTGACATTACATAGCAGGCACTTCCATTTCTGTAATAGCTCCCACTTCAACACATTATCAAGAGAGTTTCTGTTACCCCAGGCTCCATTTCACACTCATTAACACCTCCCTCCAGCCATCATTAGGATTCATTACAGAAGAGTTTAAACTTATTCAGAAATTTTCTGCATTGAAATGATCCATGCTGATTTTGTGGCTTCATTCCAGAAGAGACTCACAATGTCTGGACAGCCCCAACAACAAGTTGCCCCAGAACAAGTTATAATAAAGTGAAAGGATTTATCTGAATTTGCTCTTCATTGTCTTCTTTGACCATGGGCAGACTCCCTTCCCTTTTTCAAACCAGATCTCTTTTACCATGTGTCCTAAAAGCCCTTCTCAGCTGCTGCCAAATGCACGATGTACTTTGGTTTTGTTTCCTTGGGTTTTGCTCAGGTAAGTCCTGCTCCTCAGTCAGATAAGCACTGTGGGATGTGCACTTGAGTTCTGTCTCCCCACTGTGCTTGATATTTTTCTGGCCACAAATCCTGTCTCCCAGAAGTGCTGTGTCTGAATTACAAGCTTTCCCGGTGTTTCCTTTTCTTTTCTTATTTTTTCTTATTTTTTTTCCTCTGTGCCCTGAACTCACACATGTTGCAGTTCTTTTTCTCTGATCTGATTTATCAAAAGATATATGAGCCTGAAATAGATTAGGCTGAAATGCAAGTTTGTCTCAACAGACCAAGACCAGGTTCATGGATGGTTGCGTTCCTAGTTTGAAAAAATGCTTAAAAGATGATTTCTGTTGTTTAGTTTCCAAGAGAAATGCAGTCCCCTATGTTACCTTCACATCCTGGCCACTTCTATAATTCTTAATCCAGTTAAATATACAAGGTTAAATATTTACTGAGTTAACAGAAGGTTAATGTGGAATTTTCAATTTTTTAAGTAGATAAAGAAGGCCATTTTTATTGTTATTACTACTGGGTAACTGAATATACTGGGGTTTAGAGAAATAATAGTTCATAGTAACTGTAGTTAGGACCACTTTGTTGTAGTAATGTCAACAATGTCTCCTCAGGGCAAAACAGCCCTTGCATCTTGAAATTCTCTGTTGTCAAAACAGTCTTCAAACATAAAAAGCCAATCTTGTGTATGAATTGTGATTATTTTGCCGCACCTCTGTGCCTTTCAGAGAAAAGTGTTTGGATATCTGTAGTCATTAAAAGAGGGGAAAAAAGTAATGGGAGAAATTAAGTCAGTAAGCACCCGAATGCCCACTCCACTGGACTAATAGCTGAATCCTGAGTAGTAATAGAAACAATTATCTTTACAAAGTCCAGGATTGTATTGTTGCCATTGTTGTACTGTAGCTACAGTTCAAGGAATTAATGTACTGCAGTAAAAATTCAAGTGGATTATAATAGATAACAACATTTGCAAGTACCATAGTTACAAAATGTTATAATACTTTCTACCCTTAATACTCTGTACATGCATTTCTTTAGGTAATAGATACTGGCAGAAAAAATAGTGAAGGGAAACCTTGCACATGAGGAACACACATCTGTCTGCAAAGAAAATTTTTGCTAAAATGGAAGCAGGAGAGAGGATTTTTTTCAGTTTAGTACATGTTCCCTTTAGATTTCCTTCCTCCTTAAAAAGAACACAAAAGAATAGATAACAAAAGCTAGTTTGTTTCTCCCAGAAGGAAAAATAAACTTAGAACAATTTTGTTTGTGTGCATAAGCAAGGCTGCTTGCAAATTAAACTTTGTTCTTCAGGCTGGATTCAGGACTTTCATGTTTCTCTTTTTAGCTGGTGTGGGGTATGAGTATCCAATATTTCTTGTGGCATCTCTAAGCTCAAAAAGCTTCATGTTCTTCTCTAGGACAGAATAGTTAATCTTCTCACTTTTAGGTCCTCTGTAATTGAATGCAGATCTCACCCAATCCACTTCTATCTAGTTGGACTAGATAGTGAATTGTTCTCTAGTCTGTTCTTCTTCCATAAAAATTGCTCGAAATAAGGTTGTGATTGATCTACAGTAGATACCTATAGGCATCTTCCAAGTACTTGTCTTCACATAGAAGATGTCTTTATATCAATCATGGTGACATTACCATTATGAAGTAACCCCCTTCAGTTAGCACACTGAAGGGGCTACCCACATGACCTGACATTTGCTGATGTACTGCCTTCAGGGTAAGGATGCCTGTCAAGATAGTAAGCAATACATATACTGTCTCAAAAGCAGAATGAATAGAGAAGAAGTACTTGACTTACCCACAGGCTTCTGTACATTACCTTGTTTGGGAAATATTTCTTTGTCGGTAGCGTAGTGTCCCTAAGCAACTTGTCATGGAAAAAAAAAAAGGGGGGTGGAAATAGATAGGTATGATCCATCTAGCACGGAATGCTTTTAATGAAAGTATTGTGCTTCTAAACGGGTGCTATCCATTATCTACTCTTTAAAAAGGATGAAAAATCATGTTGCTCTCACCCAATATGTGCCAAACAAAGGCACAAAAAAAAAAAAAAAAGGCATTGAAATATATGAGCTCTTTGACAATAATATTAGTCACATCTTATAACCTGACCTTTCTGCTGGCAGGGACATTCACTAGGGTGTTATAAGAGGGCAAGCATTTCACTAGTATAAAATTCATTATAACAGTCATGCAATAAAGAAACATTATTCTCCCCTGACTGACAATTTTTCTTCTCTCTACATTATCTTCAGTGTTCATGTCTGCTCCGAAATGTTAAAAAATATCCCATAAAGTTTCTACAATACTGAAGGAATCGCTGGGATAAACACAAACTGGTAAGTAACCCACCGTGGCTATTGCTGATCTTACAACCATGGGTCAGTACTTACAGAGACTGCTTATAAGTAAACCTAATCAAGGTGAAATTTAAAAGCTCTATCACTCATGGTCATAGTTTTAGGAGACACTGGATTTCAGAAATATACCTCAGGAAAAGCACTGCCATAGAAAGGGACCTGGAGATCCTGGTCGATGGAAAGTTGGATATAAGTCAGGGGTGTGCCTCGACAGCCAGTCAAGGGAGGAGATTGTCCCTCTCTGCTCTCCACTGGGGTGGCCTCACCTTGAATATTGTGTGCAGTTTTGGGAACCACAATGTAAGAAGGAAATAGAGCTGTTAGAGAGCATCCAAAGGAGGGCAATGAAGATGGTGAAGGGCCTTGAGAGGAGGTCATATGAGGAGCAGCTGAGGCCACTTGGTCTTTTCAGCCTGGAGGAGACTGAGGGGAAACCTCATTGCAGTCTACAACTTCATCGTGAGGGGAAAAGGAGGGGCAGACTGTGGTGACCAGTGACAGGACCCAGGGGAATGGCCTGAAGTTGTATCAGGGGAGGTTTAGGCTGGACATTAGAAAAAGACTCTTCATCTGGGGGCGGTTGGATGCTTGAATTGGCACCCCAGAGAAGTGGTCACAGCACCAAGTCTGACAGAGTTCTGGAAATGTTTGGACAATACCCCCAGGCACATGGTGTGATCCTTAGCGTCAAGAGGCTGTGCAGGGTCGGGAGATGGACACCTTGTGGGTCCCTTCCAACTCAGCTTATTCTGTGATTTTTTGATTCTACGAATACAAACTAGTGTGATACAAATTCAAAAAAATTTGAATAGGGAAGTGATCACTCCCCAGGACTCAGCACTGGTGAGGCCTTACCTTGAGTATTGTTTCCACTACTGGGCTCCTCAGTTCAGGAAAAACATTGAGGTGCTGGAGTGAGTCCAGAGAAGGACAACAGAGCTGGTGAAGGGTCTAGAAAGTCATGTGAGGAGTGGCTGTGGGAGCTGGGGTTGTTTAGCCTAGAATAAAGGAGGCTGAGGGGGGACCTTATCATTCTCTATGACATCCTGAAAGGAGATGTAGCTAGATGGGGATTGGCCTCTTCTCTTAGGCAACCAGAGACAGGACAAGAGGAAATGGCCTCAAACTGTGCCAGGAGAGGTTCGGGTTGGACATCAGAAGGAATTTCTTCATGGAAAGGGTTGTCAAACTTTGGAACAAGCTGCGCAGGGAGGCAGTGGAGTCACCATGCCTGGAAGGGTTCAAGGAACGACTGGAACTGGCTATTAGTGCTACATTTTTGTTGACATGCTGGTGATCAAATATTGGACTTGAAGACCTTGAAGATCTTTTCCAACTTTAATGATTCCATGATTTTAAACATCTTTCTCTTGCTGAGATAACTGCAATTTGTAATTTACCTGTGTTACTTCTAGATAACATTTCCTAAGTTAACTTAATGGGAAAAAATCCATTAAGTTGCTGCAAACAATCCAGCCAAACTAGCCAAGCCATGGTGATCCATAAAAGAGGAAAAAGAGTAGTATGGCAGTGTTCACCTCTGCTTGCTTCTATAATAGGAAGTTAATACGTCTTCTGCAAACTCTCACACCAGGTGCTGGAGGTCCACATTGGATTTGCACGTGTGTACATGTGAATTTGTAAACAGAAAGAGAAAACTGAAGCGTGGGGGGCATATTCTGCTATATGAAATATGGAAAAGCTACCCTCAGTGGTCAGGGGTGGTGATTGAAGACAATGTTCCAGATTGTGTTTTCTGTCATCAGAATCACTATGGTCAGGACAACTTTTTTCCACAAAGTAAAAAAAAACTGAATTGCCCAGGGATTAGATTCTTTTCACTTGATTCCCCAGATGTATCTTAAAATGTCCTTGACTTTATGACTCCAGTTTAATTGATAAGGGACTCTAATCCAATCACATTTTGCTATTTAGCTTTGTTTTGGCCTATTAACCATGTAACATAGTAGTCACTCTTTAAGGAATAAAGACGAGGGATTAGATTAGTTTTTTCCCAAGAATCAAAAATCATCTCCTGGTTTCATTAAGTATGATCAAGAGAAGCAGGTCCTACTCAGTGCTGGTATTTCAAAGAGACAATTTTTCAAGAATAAAGAAAATCACTAATGAATTTTTTGGAAAGTAAATGTGAATGTGAATAGATGTGGGAGTTTTAACATTTTTATTACAAAGAAAGAAGAAAACTGTAAGTAAAAGCTCAGTCTGAGGAAGAAATTAAATGACAGCAACAATAACTATTTTTAACAGACAAGAAAGGAAATGGGTCATACCAAAAGAAAAATGGAGGTTTCTAAGTGTATGAAATTTCTGGAGAAGGAAAAGATAACTCTGGGGGGAAAAAAAAAAAAAAAAAAGACTGACAGCATTAGAATGCCACAAGGGAGTTTATGCATATGGAAAACAAAATTCTAAAAATAGCTCATAAAAAAACAGATTAAATTTTTCATACTAATAGAGAAAAAAGGTTTGAAGGAAATGTTTTTATTTATGTCACATTGCTATTGTCTTTTCTAAACCATACAGATAAGACATTAAGCACTGTAAAGGGCATGCTGTTTCCTATAGCAGACTTTCACAACTTAAACCTGTGTTAGAGTATGCTAATTTATTTGAATGCTAAACTCACGGTAGTCAATTTTTAGCACAATAAAGATGGCAATGAAATTATGGAATAATTGGAGGATACAGAAATTGCAGACAAAGTATGCAAAGGAAAAGGAGAGGGTAAAAGATTAGAAGATAAGGGTGTAGACAGTATATATTTTCAGTTCAGTTCTTGACCATACCAGCACCTGCAAAGGCTGATGCTTTGTATCAAAGAAGCCAATCCAGCCACATCATAGCAATATTAAGGGTTGAGTTGCTTTTCTTGAATATTGTACCAGTATTCAGAAGGAATATTAATAAAGGGAAAACTAAATTATCCTGACATTAGTTCTAAGTAGCACATTGCTACCAATTCAAAGTACTGTTTCTCTGTCAGCTGACCCTCAACTACCACAAAGAAAATAAGTCTTGTCCAAAAAAAGCTTAATTTTCTTTTTAGAGGATATTAAGAGGCCTTTAGTTGTGCAGTAGGTAATTTCAACATCAGTCATGGTATTCTGTGACAGTATATTTTCTAGGTAGCAAATCTCTGCCTAAACTTGAACACTGTTAAGCTGTAATTACCAGCTGGATGTGCAGGTGAGCATAATATTGTGAAAATAGAATACAAATATAAGATTTAAAGAATTCGCTACATTAACAGCTTGAGTAATGAAAATCAGAATGTCAGAGATCTACCAGGGCACAAAAGTCACCAATCACCTCAAGCTAGGCAATATTTTGCAGTTCTCCCAGGGGTTCATTGCTAACACTACTTACATAAGTGGATAAACAATTAATTTAACACATCTAAACCAACACATTTAAAATAAACTTCCAGTAAACTACAAAGGAGGCTGATGAAAGTGTACAATGTAAGACTCAAAGAATTCATAACATTTCTATAGAAAGGGAGATGGACTATTAAGGTAGGTAGGCACCAAAGAATGGTTGTCAGTATGCAGATATTTCCCCTGCATACTAAAAATCCATCCAGAGAACATAGTGCTTTGATTTATAGCTCCAGTGCATCCTTCCACGGGAGATCTAGGGCTGGTCATGATTTCAAGCAGCAACACCAGGGGAGAAGTGCTCTTCTAACTTTCTTCTTCCATGAAAGATCCAAGTGAACCAGTTAAGTTGCAGTGTATCTCCAGTGTAGTGCAGGCTTCTCAGCTTTGAGGAAATTTATCACTGTTTCTAGCAGTTGGTTGTCACAATTCTATGGGAAATACCATTATATGCTATTACAAATGGTAACATGATCAAGGTCAGTTATTCCTAAGATTTTTTTTTCCCTCTGCATTTGTCTAATTACTTCATTCAGATTTGACTGGCATCAGTGCGTATTTACACATCATGCATACTGCTATGATACATGATACATTTGTTAAAATAATCTCATACATTAATCACAAATACAGGATCCACTGAGAAATACTGAGTCTTTTGAGAAAGACTGAAAAATTATCAAATAAAGTGACTTGAGTGCAAGCACTGTATGACTTCCTCAAACGGAAGTTACAAATAACATCAAACACTCTTTTATGCTATTTTAAATCCTTACAGTTTTGTCTTTTACCTATCTAACTACCCAATGACAGAAAACACTAACATATTCTGTGACATTTTTATACTAAAGATAAGTCTCCCAGCCACCATAAAATATGAGCTTAAAATCACCATACCTGTAGCCTAAAGTCTAAGCAATTGATCTAAAAACTATTATCTTCCAGCAGGAGTGGAATTACAGCTGCTCTGAGGTAAGGATAGCATCTAATTCTCTAGTATCAATCCACACATCCTTTACACTGCACAGATTACGCAGGGCTGTCAGGACTGGAGTGAAACTACAGCAGGTCAGATTTATGCCATGCTAAGTTGTAAACAGAGTGTTTGAACTTTCATATATCTCTTTGAATGCCCACCTGTGCACTGGTTTTGGCTGCAAATAAGTCCCTTTGTATAGGAAATAAATGTTCCAGGTGGTATATCCATGACTTAAATCAACAGTCCTACAATGTAAGTTGGAAAAGTTGCATTAACTTTTGTCAGGTTTTTCAGAAATTCATCATCCTAAACAGAAAAGACTTTAACTGCTGAACATAGCATGCATCACATCTCAAAGACCAGCAAAGGATCAGAAATTCCAGCCAGCCAGCAGTTCCCAAAAAAGCGATTTTGCTTTCACAGTGTATTGTCCCTTCCTCTCTGCATTTCAGAATCTGATGCATGTCTCTTCAAGTTTTGGACCAGGTGGAACATTACCTAATATAAACTGTTTGTTAATAATAATGCTTACAGGGATATGTATGAAAATAAACTATATACAAATTTGCCATCAAAATAAAATAGGAAAAAAAGAGTTTTCTTTAAAATTTGCTGGGAGTTCTGGTCTTTATGATGAGAGATTATTAATAACCTTTCTAACCTACCTTCAGATACTTTGTTACCATTAGAGCAATGACATGAAAAGAATTAACACAGAAGACACTAAACCGAGAAATATGTGATGCATGCTGTTAGCCCTATTATTTACCAATCAGCTTCTAGATTCCTTTCATGACATAATTCCACACAGTCCATTTCAGTTACTATGAGAACAAGAGAAATATGAATACAGGAATGGGGTTTTTTTCCCTCACCCAGCACATTCTTCCCATAATTATTAAAACTAAAGCAGCTTGGTACAGTGACACTGATTCAAGTAAAAATCCCTAGAACACAGTTTGTAGAATATTTTTAGAAATGGGAATAAATTTCTTAAGATGCTCAAATGCATGATTTGAGCATTCAAGATTTCATTTCCATGTGTAATCACATGCATGCAAATCACAGAATTGTGAAGACTGCACCTGTCCAAGCTATGTGCTGCCAGCTTTTCCAGGGCAATGTCATGGGAGATGGTGTCCAAGGCTTTGCTGAAGTCCAGGTAGACTCATCCACTAGGTGGGCTGCCTGAGACCTCCCTGATTAGCCAGAACTAATAATAAATGATGAAGAGCAGATTAGTGAGCTCTTCTGCCAGGTCCCACAGTAGCCTTGGGTGAATCTCATCCAGCCCCATATGGCATACATACATCATTTTCAGAAACCAGAGGGAGTATGCAAAAAAAAAATCTCAGAGAAGGGAGGGGCGTTAGTGGTCAAAATTACTTCAGTGAACATGAGAAAAATGTACTATGAAATATGTTTCTCAGTAGTAGTTTTATTCTTGTCTCACTGCATATGAAGCAAGAGGTATATTCTTGAGGTCATATAAATGTGCTAGAAATTGTAATGGCCTAAAGTAAAAAACAGGGATCTTGATTTATTCATACATTTTTTGGAAAATCTGTTTTGTAATAGAATTTCCATAAGTTTCTCCTTCAGCAGCCCTCCCAACACTCATTATCCCAATCAAGCTCTGCAGTTCTTAAATTCCTGTCTTCATGTATCAAGTGCCTCCACAAAAACCTAAGAGAAAAAAGGAAAATTTCTGAGTCACAGAATGCTGTAAAATGTGAAGCAAGATTCCTCTGACATAACTGCAGAGCTGTTGGTTTGAAATTCATATAATTTTGAAGTAATATAATTAACATCCAAGCTCCATGATGCTTATAGCATGGCACAAATTCTGAGATCCTACAGTCAGCATCAAGATTCACATATGAGCAGAATCTTCCAAGGTTACGGGTCATAGTAAGAAGAAAGGCAGAAAACCTCAATTATTGGTAGGGAACATAATGAAAAAGTGTTCAAGATAGACAATATCAATTATTTGAGAATTTGAAAGAATCCCATCTTCTTTTAAGAAAGAAAATTGAATTTCCCTGTAAGGTAATATTATTTAGGGAAAAAACACCTGTAGTTGCCTGAGTGTTGTGTATGAAACAAAGATGAAGGCATTTTTGCCTTCAAAAAGACAACAGAAGTAGGAATAAAATCTCAAATACAGTTCTATAGGTGCTTTAAGAGTTGAATTAAATATTTAAGATGCTTACTGGCAATCAGTGAAAACAATCCAAGAAACAATAACCCAGATACAGGAGCATTCTCCAAAAGCAGTCCTGTTGAAAGATGCTGATTGATATAATTTATAATAATAGCAGATTGGTCATTTGTAATTCAATCTTTAACCTAGTGTGGCTTTCTCTGTCAAACATTACTCAGTTTGTATTCAGCTTTTTAGTTATCTCAATAACTTGGCTATAACATCTCTCTCAGAAGAGAGAGATGTTCCTAAACACTGCTCCTGAAGACTTCAAGGGATCTGAGTATTCATTAGCTCAGATTAATCCACTGATTAAGTTTTTATATTTTTCACTTTTCACCTGTTGGCTTAAAGATAGTATTGCAGAGACTTAGATGGAGCAGGAATGCATGTCAACCCCTATTTACTGAGGACATTTATGCAATGAAGCAAAAGCATCTTTTGGAGTCCAGCACAAAAGAAGAACTTTGAGCCTATGAGAAAAGAGCAAATGCAATTTAGGAACAGAGCTCATTTCTATTCAAATCTTTGACAAACTCATTCTTGCACTAAGCCCCATTCTCAACAAACAAATGCCCCCTATTTCATCCAATGATCCATGTATTAGAAAATGTGGTCCTTGAAATTTGCGTAGGAAAAGCAGCTGGGTCATTTTGTTACCGATACTGGGGGAAAAAAAATTACTGCATTTTCATGCTAGCAGCAGCTTGGTGTCCAAGGGACAAGTACTTTTAACAAGGTGCCTGCTAAATCTAAAACACCACTAACAGCCCCAGAACACAAAGTACACTGCTTATGATGAGATGCCAGAAAAATTTCACACACAGACTTCTGCACTGAAATTTGTGCTATTCAGATTCTATTTTTATAACAGAACACCTTATCTTTCCTTCTTTCATTTGAAGAAATTCACAAAATTTCCAGAGATTAATAATCTGGAGGGCCCCATCGATTAATGAAAAGAGAGGGTAAAGAAAAGGAGAGGAGTAGGATTCCTTAAAAAGTTCTTTAATATAATTTAGTGCAAATATCCAGATAGGTGTTCTTGGGGTCCCATGCCCTGATAAAGTCATATATACTCAATTGTCTTATAACAAAGTCAAAAACTCCCTGAAATCTGAAGATAATAAGTTAATAAATTAACTTAATTAGCCCGAATTACTCTGTTTTGCCCATGATGTTAATTGATGAGTGATCTCTCCCTAGCCTTCTCCTGATCCACAAGCCTTTTGCTATATTCTATCTCCTATACCCAGCTGAGGAGCACAGTGATATAGCAGCTTTGGTGGGCACCTGATGTCCAGCAGGGTCAACTCACCACAACTTGGAAAATGAAAATCGTATTGATTAAGGACAGTAATTTTTTATTAGAGTACTGGTCCCTATAAAATCAAGTTCAAATAAAATTTAAAAGATACGTTTAAATGCCAGGTGCAGAAAACTAACATTTATTTATGGGAATTTTCAAAAGAGGTGTAATTTGTGATTTGGCATTAGTTTTCATTTTCCTTTATAATACAAATAATATTCAGTATATATGTATCTTTTTTCTGTATTTCCATTTATTTTCAAGTTACTGTTAGATATGTACAGAGGGACTTTCCTGTAAAGAAAAGCTTTAACTTAAAAAATTTCTTCAGTCTTAAAATGACTGCCAGAAAATAGAACTGGTTTAGAGCCTAGAAAATTTGATGCGACAGTCTCACAGCAGTCTTTCACATATTTGTCATACAGAATATCCTGATAGCTTTCTTTACTACTTTGTATCTCCTGAAATTGCACTGACTCTCTTGTTTACATATATATCGTCTTGCTTGGTTGTAATGCAAGGATTTAACTTGCAAGGACTGGACATGCCATGAACATTTTACCTGCTGACTGCATGTGTTCCCAAACCATGATTTCTCAACGGTCCTTGGTAAACCATTTGGTTTCACATTTCTTCCTTTTTCCTGTGCGTATCACCTCTTTTGTTATGAGACTCCCTCTTGTTAATCTAGGAAATTCATACAACCCTTTTTGACATTTTCCAACATTTATTGTTTTTGTCGAAAAATTAGACTCAGTATTCAGCTGGTACTCTCTCTAAAGTGATGATTCAGAGGTTTTTCTACTACATTACAAGTTTTTTGTCACATACTGAGCAAAAAGCCTCTATCAGAGGCTTCTTTACTTCCAGTTTCAGCAGTTCTGTAAAATAATTTAACTTTCTTTTCAATATGCTTTATTCACCAGCATCGTGGTGATAGCCAATTTAGCCCCAAGGAAGCCCTCAAATTTACTGGGTTTGAAACTGTGTGATCTTCAGTGCCTTTAATGTACTTTGTAGTTTAAGATAGAGTAGGCAAGACTGGCCTAGCATATTTGGTATTGCTTTTTTGTTAATTTAAGCACAATTACAATTTACAACACAAAAAAGGAAGCCATAAAAGCCAGCTGATGTTTTCAAAGGACAGTGAAAAATATGAGACATACCTAGTCATATTCATTCTGGCCAGCTGAAAGAGCACGACCTTAAAAGCCTTTGAAAGCAAAAGTGGAAAAGAGGGAAATGATGATTTGTTACAAATTTGTCTGAAAGTGAATAAAATGAAACTTGAGAGTGATAGGATAGCAATATTTTTCCATTAAAGGAAAACACTTCAGGCCTTTTTTCATTTTCAGATAATTTGCCAAGACTGGTATGCAACAGTAACACTATTAGTGCTTGAGTCTGATCTCAGTGCGTGTCACAGAGAGAGTCTCACAGTCTCTGTCACCTAACAATGACAGAAAAGATAAACACAGCTTCCTCAAATGCTTCATCTATGTTCCATCTTCTGTAGGGAAAACATTTTGACCTTTCCTTTGCACAATTCGTTCCAGAGTTAATACAAGTTACAGTCTGTACTTTTGCAGCATTGCTGAGAGTTTTATTCTGCCATCACATGCACAATGTTTGCCTTTCACATTTTCTCAGATGAGAAATTTTTGTAAAATCTCTCTGTTGCATTTAAACAAACCTGTGATTGCTTTTTCTTAACATTGGCTGAAGGATAACAAGCCATAGCATCAGAAAAAGCAAAGGTCAGATCCAGCCAGCCAGAAGGTACTCCTGAATCAGTGATTTTATTCTCCCAGCCAGAATTTCAGGCTCACCAAAAGCCATGTCCAAACAATTTCACTGTCCGAGATTCCTGGAGCTGCATAACTTAATTTGGACAAGTTAAGTAGATAAGCTTAAGGTTCACTTATTGACTTCCAGTAATACTAAGGATTGAACTCCATACTAACAGCTGGTTCTGAATATCCTCAGAGAAGAGGAGGGGGGAATAACTTCTTTTTTACAGACAAATATTTGTATTAAGTAGTGACACCACTCCACCAGTTCTGCCCATGTCATAGGTAGATATTTTTGGAGCTTGATGAACAATAGATGTTCTCTACAAAAGGCAGCAACTGCCATAATTTTCTATTCAATCCAGCAGAAAATGAGTGATGGCAAGAGAGGAATCAGTCATGTTTCAGAGTAGATAATAGCAAGTTAGTGGTGTTGGTATGAACTAAATTTAATGAGTCTAGTACAAAGTCTAATACATGGTTTTGCAAGTTTCAGTATCAACACAACAATGAATTTTTTCTTAGAATAACATTTTTTTCCCTTCACAATTTTAAGATGGACTGAAACTGTGAAAAAACCCCAACCAAACCAAAACCAAAACCTGAGCCCACTATGCTGGACTTTTATAATAACTTAGTTATACACTACTATTCATGATTGAGAATACTCACACCTTGAATCAAAAGAGATTAGCGTATTTGCAGAATTATCATACAGCACATAATCTGGCACATCTGGCCCTTACAGGTTAGATCCTTGTACTACATCCAAGAAAGGCAATATACAGCCAGCCCTGGCATACAAGAGAGCATATGTGCATTAAAGTAACACTGCATCCAGTCTGACGAGTATTCCTTCCAGCAGCTATTTGGCACAGTAATATCATCACAGAACACTTTGCAAAGGAGAACATTACTATTGCATGCTCTGTTACACAGTGTAGGAAAGCTCAAAAAGTCACTTGCTCCCGTAATAATGAACACATTTCTGTAACAAATATAGATGTGCTCAAAACCTTTACATGAAGCAAAAGGTACAGTGGGATAGAACATGGAACAGATTTGCTCTAATACTGAAAACTATATACAAGGCAAAGTAGAATACCTACAAGCCATACATTTAAGAGATCTCTGCACATGCCCAGACCTTCCTCTCACGTAGGGAAAGACTGTGCATTTCAAACTGAGTGCTATCTTTAAAGCAAAGTAATGGCCAAATGTAGTGGACACTGACTCTTCTTAAAGGGTAAGTAGGAAATTGAAAACATTTCTTCACATATTTAAGTCCTGCAGGAAGAAATAAAGTGTCTGAGAGGTTTTGCTGTGCAGTTTGTATAGCTACAAGTAAGGGCTTTACAGTTATGGACATGTAGTGTCACAATTTGATTGACAGATCTCTAGAATTAGAAATTGTTTAATTCACTCCAAACCCCTGAAGTCTGTTGTAACAAACTGACAATAGGTTACCACATTATACATAAAAGGTTATTTGCAAAGTTTGCAAAAAGACTTAGTGGCCTTCAAAATAAATTCGTTATTAGAGCTGCAATGCTAAGGGGAAATTAGTATTCAGAAATACAGTATACTAGTTGAATTACTTTGTCTGGATATGTTTTAAGGAATTATATCTAACCAAGTTAAATAAAGAAAGAGTTGCTTATACTAAACTACAGACCTACACTGTCATAGTTCTTAATATGAGTATTTGTATTTCTTTGGCTCATATAAGCATGTAACAGAAAGCTTGTTTCAAGTCTAGACATCTTCCATGTCTTGTTTAGCTATATATCAATCTTAACTACACTTTTGAAGAAATAGTGTAGCCAACTCCAGCATTAGTTTCTGTTAAACATGAGGATGTTAAGAATAATGAGGTTTTTGTCAGTCTAGTGTAGGAGCCTTGAGAAAACTTACACGCGAAAGCTTTTTTTTTCAGCTTGACAATAGAACCTCTATCAGTCTAGACAATGGGAATAGAATTTCATGTCAGGCAATAGAATAGCTCTGAGATCATTCAAAAGTCATGCAGAATTTCCTTGTTCAAGACCTGTTCAGATTCCGGCCTTGATAACACAGTTCTCACCATCTGGGTGTCCGTCAAAAAATTGGCTACTGCAGGCCAGAGTTCTGCAAAACCTTTTACAATTTAGGTAGTAACTGTGTATTGGATAATGCAAATTAATCTGCATTTTACTAGCTCAGTTGTGTGCCATTACCAAACTATGCCGAGCATTCAGTGGGTCAAAAAGGCTATATAGATAAAAGCTCTCATACTTATCAACATCCTGTCTGTGTGTTCTCCTTGCGTCTTTGAGACCAAATTCAAGTTTATATCATACAAAAGAGGAATAAGCAATTTGAAATTCTAGGATATCATCTACATGCTGGAGGAATAGCCCAGACCAGAATATTTGGTCTAATAAAGTCTCTCTACTTTTCTTGAAAATGTCTTCAGTCTACCTCAATTCAGAGGAAGAGCGATTTTGTAGTCTCTGAATGTTTCTCAGTACTTAGGAAACCCCTTCTGGTGCACTTCTGTTTCCGAGAAAGATTCTATATGAGCAATAAAACAGGTGGTTCTCCTAGCTACTTCTTGCTATTCATAGCAATCAGCTGGCAATCTATTGATTGGGATATTTATTTATACCTTTTTTTTTTTGTTCCTGAGGGGATTTACCCCTGGAACTCTTCCTACCTACAATTTTCTATTATTGAAAACAAAATAACAACTGCATTTTTCATCTGTACTCTCTATTTCTCAGACATATGGGAAAGCTAAGATGCTGAGCAAGTAGATTATTTTGCATTTATTCCTATCTACAGATATAGATCTTCACATTATGTTTTTTCTTTATTTTAAACCTTTCCAGTAGTCCACTTGAGAGATACTGTTTCTGTTTTCTTCAATTTGAATGTGTTTGCAGTGTTAGAACAATTTTTTTCAGTAGAATAACTCTTGATTTACACAAGTGTAAGAAGATAAGCAACTCTATAAAACAAGCATTACCATCAAAAAAGAAATTGTCTATCACTTTATATTCTCAATACAGAAGCATCTTGCAACACTCTAAAGTGTGATCAAGTCATGCTGTTATAATCGAGCATTGCCATAAATTATACCTTGAGTTCCATAAATGTATTGATTATAGAAAACCAGAGAATTATTTTCTTTACAATCACCTATTTGCTTTTAGTTATTTTAAATTGGTGTTTGTTTCACAACAGAAGGATGCCTAAGATTATAAGTACTTTAAAAATAGTCTAAATAAAAACAACTATTCCCATTTAAAAACTACTAAAATGTAATTTCTGCATGGCATACATCCTGTCATATGTTTCATGCATTGTATATTCTTATAATTGTCATCAACAATATTAGCTGATTTCTGCAAGTTCCAGAGCTTGAATTGAATTTCTGTGCAAGACAGTTTTTTTCAACAAAAGGGTCACTATCAGTTCCCACTTGATATTCATGACAAAATTCAGAGGAGTCTGTTTTACATGCAGCTAAATCTTTGTGAATCTAAATACAGACATTATTTAAGCACCCTTAATATTATTTTGTTTTAGTGCAAGACTAGCCTTGCAAGCTACAAGTGAGGCTTTCTTTGTTTTAATGTACTGTACAGTGTTCTGGTCTAGACAGCTAAAGAGAAATTTGGTTAATATGTGTCAAAAATATGTGAATTCTTTGGGGTCCAGTAAAAACTGTTTATGGAGATGCAGAAATTACCTAAATATGGGAACATAAACATATGAAAATATGTAAAGAAACAGGGCAATTTTTCATGTTCTTTTCCTCAACAACCTGTAGATGGTTTTAATTACTTTAAAACTTTATATTTGATCTTCGATCATTTTGTATACTTAGGATGCTTAAACACCACTATTGAGCATATATTTCTGTTCATTAACACAATTATATCCACTGACTTTTGTTTGTTGGTTTGGTTGTTTTTACTTTTTACATTCAAAGGGGGGAAATAGAAACAACAGACTTTGAAGTACTATGCACATATTACATGTTGGTTCCAAATATTCTCTTTGTTTTCAACTTAGTCAACATATAAATATTTACTTAAATGCTTACCTAAAAATCTAAATATTTAAATAATGTTTTTATCAGGATTAGTTGCTGTGTTTTAATGCAGAACAATCTCAAAAGCAGAACTAAGCAGTTTACAATAACGTAGTCAGAGAATAAAAATGAAGGAATCTTCAAATTTCTGAACTCTGCCCAACTTCATTAAGTAGTCAGCTTCATGCAGGGTGAATGACACCTACCTGCACTGCACAATGGAACGTTATGCAGAGAGCAAATACTAGTGAGGACCACCAGAATTAAAAAGCTTCCAGTGATACACCAGTGGCTCAAACAAGCACAAATGGTAACAGCCTGACTGCAGACTTGGATATGTTGCTTTCAGGACAGCAGTTAGTAGTGCTACACAGTGATGCATTTGCAAAACCACCATCTTTGCTCAGCATTGATTCTGATAATATAGCTCCTCTATGCAGTAATATCCCAGCAGGCTGTGGATGGAATGTTCATGGCTGAATCCTTTATCAACAATAGCATTATCGAGTTCCTCCGTAGCATTCCCTCAGACTTATTTAATAAGGCAGACCTTTCATTGTGGGTACCTGTCACTCTTCACGCAATAAGAGTTCACTACACTGTAGTTAAGGAAAAAGACCCATCAATTCTAATATACGCCAAGAAGTATTACCAAGGCGGGTCCTACCTTCTATGTACCATTTTAACATAAAATGAATAATTTTATTTTGTACAAAGCTTCTTCATCTAGGTTCAGGTGTATACTCTCCTTTAAATTGTTTTCCAAGACCACTGTGGTAGGCAACAAATTTTATTCTTCTCAATTCCTTCTACTTGCCTTGTTTTTACAGTTTGCCTCCCCGCGTGTTTCAACACTCTCCTAAGACAAACTGTACACTCCCCTTCTGCATTCTCTCCTTCAGTCGCTGTAGTCCTTTAGGGTAACAGACTTTACAATTTACATCTTCATCACAGCTAAGAGACCTTTTCTATTTCTCTTTAGGCTTTTGATGATGTTCTGAGGGTGTATACAACTTATTGAATATGTTACTCATCATAGTAAAATGAGAATATTTAGGCATGATTTCATCTGGTGAACTCATCGTAAATATTGCTAATGAAAGCCATGAACAAATGTTTCCATTTCTGTATTTAACAGTCTCTGAAATGTGATTTTATGTCACACAGGCAGATTTCTGTTAGATAATAAAAGGGAATGTAATGAATTATTTATACTACTGTAAGTCTCTTTTGGGTAGTGATAATTGACTTCAGAGATCTCAATTTTTCTTTCTGTACCTGGTCAGCTATGAATGGAACCTGGTTCAAGTTTCAGATTGCACAAATCTGAGAAAAATGGAGGAGAAGAGAAAAACAGAATCTTGCTGCTCCATTTAAGCTAGACGTACATTTAAAAAAAAAAAAAACAAACAAAAAAAACCCAAAAAAAGAACAGTGACATCCTCATCAAAAATATTTTAAAAATTCTAATTCACTTATAATATTTACATGGAGTAATGTCAAATAAAGGAGTTTAAAATGTTTGCAATGTCTCCAATATCACTTTTTTTTCTAGTTTCAGTTCCCTTTAGTTACTATTATAACTATATTTACATAAAAATATCATACACTTACAAAAGCGTTTCCAGTGATGGGTTTCCAAAATTGTAAGGGTAGAAATTACTCTCCCATTTGACCTTTTTGACTGTCACAACACCAAAAAGAAGGACCTTATAATATCCATCTATTAAATGGATCATCAAGGTAATAGTGCAGCATGGCAGGAACTGATTGGTTATTGTGTTGTGGGGTCAGTTTCAGAAGCAATCTGTGCCCAATTTCTGTTGAGAACAAGGTTTCAGATTTTGAACTCTGCTGGTTAAACAGAGTTACTGCTGTGAGTCTTTATTAAGGTTGAACTAGTAGAATCTGCTGATCTGCCAGTTGTTCCAAAAGATTGTGCTCCCGTTGTGAGAATACTTCACCTCTTTATGCACGAGTGACCTTCTAGTGGGATCCTGCTGCGAGATGTGAATGTGGCCATTGCAAATAGATTGCCAGCAGGACTCTCAGAAGTGGATATAGTAGCCAAGCTTTTGCAGTTATGGGCAGTGATAGTGAATTATATATTCTGTTTTAAAATTACCACACTGTTTCAAAAAACCCACAACTGATTACTTGGTTTCCTAGCTAACTTCTACTATTGTAGACATCAAATAAGTTTAATTAGGCAAATCTATTTATGGGAAGGTTTTTTAATGTGTTTCAGACAAAAATCTGTATCTAGTCATTGCACCAATTATTTTCTTCTAGATATTTTTTTTTTTCTGTGAAACATGTAGCTGACAATGAGAATGCTGTATTACAAACACATTTGCTTGAAATATATCATGGGAGATTTTTACACCTGGCCAGTTCTTTCTCTCTGAGATGGTGATAAAAACTTCTTTTTGGTAAATTTTATTGCAGATAACCCTCCAAAAATAACCAATTTGAATAAGAATTAACACGCTTTTATGCATTTCTCCAGTGATGTCTCCTTTGCTATAGTCCCTAGAGATCATAGTTCTGTTTCTGGAAGACCTAAATTTTGATGGTTGTACAGAATGTACAACTTCTTCCTTCCAGCTTCTTCCTTGGCAGAGTGAATTATGGTGACAATTTACACTTGCAGAGCGTTCCTGCATGGAAAATTATATTCTCAGTTATGTGTATCTGAACTCTTCATTATTGCTGCAAAATGCAGGTAACTTGAGAAGAGTTACTGAATTTGGCAACTTGTATACGCTTTTCAAACCTATAATGTACAGTTATGTATGTGATAAAACCAAGAACTTTTATTTGGTTTGGTTTTTTTTCCATTCACATATATTCTTCTGTTTGCAGTGGAAAAAATGCATCTTAGAGATATATAATTCCTTAGTTAAAATGAGAAATAGAAACCTTCTGTAGAAATAAGACAGATGACTGAAAAACAAGTTTGTAAAGGACAAGAAATACCAGCATAATTTTATGAAGTAATAAACACATCTCTGCTTGTGTCATTAGTACGTATCCCTCATGAACGCTGAGTGTTAACTGTTTTCCAGGGAAGGAGAGGGCATGACCAGCAACTTGATCGCTCGAGGGGTGAATACACGTATCTCAATCTGCTGTTAAAACTTCAAACTAAGAGACACTCTCACACTACCTATGTATTTTAAATAATACAGGATGGTGTCACAGGCTGGGACAAAATATATGTTTCTGATCTTTGACATATTCCCTCATTTTTTTATTATATTTCACATCCGTGCTCTGTTTCCATTCTTCAGCACCAGGATTTGGTGAGAAAGATTTTCACTGATTAATCTAATTTTAAACTAAGTTCCTGTAACGTACATCTGAAACATCTTCCTTTGTGGGAGGTAATTTTGACGTACGGAATGGAGATTTAAACGTAAATCATGACATGACTATTTAACTGTGTTCTCTCTTTTCATTTAATTATGGATTTTTATTTCATGACCTTTCCAGTTTTAAACCACATGTGCGTGTTCCCTTTACTTTTTTATCTTTCTCTTGTTTTTAAAATATGTCAAATTTCAAGTAGGTCATCTGAATTATCCTCTATGCTATCATTAAGTCACAAATAAAATTCAATGCAATTATCTATTTCTTTCTGTTTCATAAATTTTTTACCAAAAAATCTTTATTTGTGCTGATAACATGACTGTCCTTATTTCTCATGCATGTGGCATCTACATCCCTGAGTAGAGTTAAGGGGCCTGCTTGCCTCTCAGTTTGGCTATGAGCTGTAGAATGGAATTGAAATGGCTCTCAGTTGCTGGAAGATTTACTGTAACTGTGTGGAACTTAAGGTCAGAATTAGAAAGGAATTGTAGAAGAGCTGGAGGAAAGACCTAACCTTCCTTATAGTTTTGTCACATATAAGGCAATCATTTTAATCTAATCAAATTTAACTATCTAGTTAATTAATCTAGTTATCTAATAAATTATCTAATTAATTTCTGCAGTAATCACCACCTGCACTCATTTGCTAAGCTCATTCTGTTTACCAGAGCTGCACTTTGTAGGAGCACTGTGGTAAGTTCAGACACTTGATTTCTGAAATAAGCTTCCCGCGATTTAAATAAAATCACAAGTATATAAAATTTTTACAATTTTATTTATATGAATAGGCTTTATGGGTCATTTTTATGACTTAATTTTTGTGTTATTCTTTCTGATTCAGAGTTGCATTTTATGCTCTTGCCAAGTTTCAGGATTCATTATGAAGATAGCAGTTGTTTGTGATAGAGAATTCTATATGTGTAACATAATTTGATTGCTAATTGACTGTGAGATCGTTAACTAAGTTACTTGCAATATTACTGATAAAAATGTATTTATATTTCCCTCTCTTCTGGCCTATTAAAATTAGGAAAATAACCATCATTTTTAGAAAGGAGTATCTAGAGTGTCTTTGTTACAGATTGATAGTTTATTGATGCAACATTCCCAAATGTTGTATATTCTGTTTAATGTTGCCTTGTGAATCCGAATTTTTTTTCATTAATTCTCCTGAATCAAGGAAATTGTCAGGGCGGTACTGACACCTTTGATTTTCAGTGCCCATTTATTCCTGTTAAATTAATAGAACAGGTATAATCCTTCCAGCTCCCATGGTAGAGTTTTGAGCTTGGATAATGAGAACCTGTATAATTACATCCTTTAAAGTGCAAAATTACAGCTAAGTAATTTTCTCTTTCAGGTATAATATTGAAATCTCTTGAGTTTGGGCAGCACTGTCATTAAATATGCAGATAGGTTACTATGGTGCCACCTTTTCCTTCAAATTGAGTTTCAGGGACAACTGAAAAACTTTTAAGGCTTCAATACTGTCTCATTCAATTTCAGAAGTGAAAATTTCAAAGGAGTTAAAAAATGACTGTCAAAATCTTCTGAACCTAAACAGAAAAGTTTTATCAAGGTACATTTAATTCAAGAATTTTTTTTTTTAAATTAACTCTATTTTCTTCCTTCAATTCATAGTTTATCATTGTCATTCCCTACATATATATCTCTGTGCTGGGAGCTTCTTCTTTTAATTAATTCAATGCATCTATCATTAGTTATTTCTCTTACGAAGCTGAGGAATAAGTTAATGAGTCTTCTAGAGCAGTGTATCAGTTTTTAAAGTCCATTAACTTTCTATGACTTTTTGCATACTGACACTCATTATGACATTATTTCCCCTGATCTTGAAATCCAATTTAAATTCCAACTATGAATTTTCAGTGATGGAACATGTTTTTAATTGCTTTATCTTTCTATGCTCAGTACAGAACTGAGAGAAGTTGCAAGTTATGTTTTTAAGGTCTTTTTCACACATTTTCAATGACAAATGATCAACATGAGAAATATTTCATAGTTATGAGACTCAAAGCTTTCAGAAAATAAAAGTTCTTAAAGAATTTATTATTATTTCAGATGCATTGTTACTGGCATCTTCTTACAATTATTTCTTTAACAACTTTCCTAGTTCCAAAGGCTATGAGTTCAAAGCCCAGCAGATCTCCCAAAATTATTCCCTTATGTCATATTTTGTCTCTGGTCCACAGAGAATAAATATCATCTTCCTTTGCTAGGTCTCTTGAAGACTGCCACTTTTACTCTTGTCATGTCAAGACTGCATATTCATATCAGGAGATTTATCATGCAAAGGACAGGAAGATAATCTAAATTAGTTTTAAATCCTTATTTCCAGGTCTAGTTGATGGTTTTGATAAGCTTCAGTCTCTTTTTGAAGCCCTGATCTGGCCACAGAACCTCTCTCTTCTAGTTTTTTTGCCCAGAAAGAAAACCTAAGAATGTGATCCAGATAAGAGCTGAAGTGTGACAATGTGTCCTCCAGTCTATTTTAATTGATAACCAGAATTAGAGGATGCACACAACATGTACTTGCAGGTGAGTTTAAATGCAAAAGTGCTTAACTGGCACATAAATTCCGCAGAAGTTCTAGTGTTCAGAGCAACCCTAAACATTCCACAAGACATTTGAATAAAGCACTGAACAAAACCCACATACCTGCAGGAAATAACCAGGCCATGTGGAAGTCTTAGTCACAGGGTTTTTAATCACAGCAGAACCGAGTGAGGTATTCTCAGAGTTTTGAGCTACAGATTTGCTATTTATCTTCATTTCCTGATGAAAAGTCACTGCAGCCTAGTAAGATTTCAAAACTTCACAGCAGATACTTTACTTTAAACTGAGGGACTGTGGAACTGAAATAATTTTCATACTGAAACCATACTCTACTATGAAGATGTAGTTTGGCAAAATCTGCATTTCTGATTTTTTTGGTTTTAGTAAAAATAAATTTTCAGTTACTTTGAAAATAAAGATTAATTGAGATGGGTGTAAATCTAGTTGTAGAGAGATATCACTGGTATGTCGATTTCACTATGTTCAGGAGCTTTATTTCTTTTTTTTAAAGAATGAACCTTAGACAGGTCTAAATACAACTTTGACACTAATGGAAGAGCCAAAGATCCCACCTGAATTATGCTGCAGCAGACTTTCCCTTTGGGTCACACAATGGTGGCCATTTATTCCTGTCTGCTCTGCTTTAAACCATGTGACGGTCACTATGAACAAATGTCATATACCTTGGAGTATCAGTAAGAAGTGCTCCGTTTTTCCTGGCATGGAGGAAATTAGGCATAATCTTCATCATAGCACCACATGCTTGTGGATGCTGAAAGCTTGGTCGCAGGGAGATTTTCCATCTTCCTGACAGTGTCTCTGTGAGAGTCCTTGCTTTCACACAGATACTGGCCGAAAACAGTTAGAAGTTTTTGTAAACTAATCCCTTTATCTTGCAGGTGCAATATTGTTATGCAGTATTGTTGTGATATTGACTAGAGAAATGTTTTGAAATGGGTGTTGTAGGATTTAACCAATTGCTCTGGGAGGTGGATGGTCAAGGACCAATGGCCTTTTGCCATTCAAGCCAACTAAGATATATAAATGAGTCTGTAAATTAATAAATAATTCCTTTTCTTGCTGGACCATGCTCGTGTCATTTCTTGCTGTCCCTGGTACAACAGGGACACATGCTGGTGTTATAGAGAGTTAAAAGCATAAGATAATAGATATGGGTAAGTTCCCATTTCTCTAGCAAAACAGTTTTTGTTACATTCATGTTCAAGCTATCTCTTATTCAAGTGCAGAGCTGCTGCTCAGGTTGTCTACAGTTTCATTAGGATTTAGTTTTATTATATTGATGTGCCAGGAGCAATAGTATCTGCCAAAATAGTGCTGATAGTTAAATCTATGCTTGAACTATGATTGCCCTGAAATCAAAACTAGAAAACAAAAACAACCCTGTAATTAATATGTCAGATCTTATTTGGTCTTGAAAACTGGCTGTACTTCATTTCAAGGTTGGCAAAAATGATGAGTGTTATCTGTATGCAGTTAAAACACCCATGACACTTTTGTTTCTTATATGGTTTCCATATAACGATACATTTCGCTTTTTGCTAGGGATATAAACAGGTCAACTAATCAGATTTGGCATAGTATTTAACTGGTCTTGTACACTTTTTAAATAAAAGCCTCCATTCCATTTAAATCATTGCCTTCAATCACAGCGTATAGTATTTTTCTCTATTTAGAAGGCAAAAATTTGGATTTCCCTTTGGTTGTGCACCAAATCTACAGCTTCTATAGTAAAAGTGAGAGCAGCAGTGCAGACTGTTTAGTTCAAATAGTAGTACCTTCGATTGACTATTATTTGAACGATTAAAAATTATCAGCTGCCTTTATTTGCTGTCAGACAGACAATTGGGTTGTCTTCTGAATATCAGTTTAGTGTATTGGTACTACTTCCTCAAAAACAGGCCATCACTTTTTAAAGTTGCAATAGGTTCACCTTTCACGGTGCCTTGGTTATAAAAACATCCCCATCAGAGTCTGAAGAGGCCCTCTGCACTCATTGCTGCTCCATATCGGGTCTCTGAGGGACACCACCAGAGCATCCTGTCAATATCTCTGGAGAAAACTGTGCATCTGGTCTCCACATCAGGGATCCCTTAGTTACAATCAGTTTCTGGTATTCTTTTCAAAATCATTCTATACTAATTCAAGTAAAGTTTTTCAATTTAAGGAACTTGTGAGGAAATTCTGAAAACCATGGAGTCAGTACAGAAGAAATATATGCTCCAGTTCCTCTTAGAAGGGGAGAAGTTGTTCCCTTACCAAGGGAAACAAAACCTTTGTAAATATATGGTAACAATTCTACTAAAATTTGCATAGAACTCCAGTCTCATGCAAGAAATCCTTTACAAAGAGGAGTAACCTACATGACAGTAGGGCAATTATTATACTCTACATCAAAACAGATAATGATAACTTGTTTAAAATCTATTGCTACCTTCATATATTTTAACTTTTTATAGGAGTTGAGCTCATTTATTTATTATCCTAAACATTTTCTGAAAATGAACCAATACTTTATATTAATAGAATGATTTGTTTCATGTTCACTTTTCAGATTTCATTGGAGTTCACAAATTAGTAAACAATTTGTCTATAACGTGATTATTAGGGTTACTCTGATTTATATACCTTGTTTAGTAAGACTGAATGATTTCAAGTTATTCAGTTTTAGAGCTTTCTTCTGTCTGAACTCAATAAAACATTTTACCTAAAATATCTACACTGTTACCCAGTTTGATAACATATATAATCTTATACAAAAATGAAAGATGTTTTACATATGTGTGAGATCTATAAGGAAATAGGTAGTGTGTATATTGACAACATATTTTACAGACATCTTAGAACAACAAAAGAATATTAATCTTAAAGTTTTAGTCATACAAAAAGTTCTATTGATGTAAAGAGGTATTACAGGGCTTTTGCTTAACTTAAAGACTAAAATATGTTCTTAATAAGGTTGCTGTCAACCTCCAGCATCCATAACTCTAGGTGTCAAAAACTGAGGACTTTGAAATATCTTGAGAAAAGTAATTTTTAAAAAAAACTTAAAAATGGAACACATAAACTCACAAAAAAATGTAACATTTTATAAACTGAATGGATGAATATTTTCTGATGTTACATTTAATTAGATCAAACCTGATATTATAAGTTATAATTCTGAAGCACTTACTACTGCCATTTAACTAGAAAAGAAGAGTTGAATATGGGTCGGCAGTGCCCTGGCAGCCAAGAGGGCCACCCGTGTCCTGGGTGCAGCAGGCACAGCATCGCCAGCCAGGCAAGGGAGGGGATTGTCCTGCTGTGGTCTGCGCTGGTACAGCTTCATCTTGAATTCTGTGTGCAGCTTTGGGCACCACAGTGTAAGAAAGATTAAACTATTAGAGAGGAGTGCCCAGAGGAGGTCTACCAAGATGGTGAAGGGCCTTGAGGGGAAGCCGTGTGAGGAGCGACTGAGTTCACTTGGTCTGTTCAGCCTGGAGAAGAGGAGACTGAGGAGAGACCTCATTGCAGTTTACAAATTCCTCATGAGGGGAAGAGGAGGGGCAGACACTGATCCCTTCTATGCGATGATGAGTGACAGGACCCAAGGAAAAGACCTGAAGTTGTGTCAGGGGAGGTTTAGGTTGGATATCAGAAAAAGGTTCTTCACCCAGAGGGTGGCTGGGCACTCAAACCCAACCAGATTGGTTTGGTGGCTCCCTAGTTTGGTCTACCTAGTCCTTAACTAGCCAGTGACCTAGCTAATTCATGTGAAAAAGTGGGAGATCTAGATGATGTTTGAAATCCACTAGCTAGCATCTTCCAAAAGCTTAAAGATAATCAGATTATTTTTTTTCTTCTGAGAATGAAAATTTACTTTCTGGAATGATTCACAAACAACAAACGAATGATTTCTTCTTACTTTGGTAAACTCATCTAAGCTCTGGACAAAAACCTAGCCTAGTTTTTTCTGTAATAATAAACTCATCTATCTTAGCTATATGAAATCACCCTTCTGAAAGGAAGCTATCGTAACTTATGTAATATCAGGACTACTGGACCATTATAAAACTATTTTCATCTTGAACAATTTCTATTAGGAAGTTCTATATCTTGTTGAGATCTTGGGTCTCATAAATCAAAGGCTAGATTTTTCTTTCAAGTCACACTTTCCCTTAACAGGAGGTTAGTTTCCAAAAACAGCTGTGTTACTTGAGATGTGTAACTTGCAGATCAGTGAAGTGAAAGGCTCACCTCAGCTGGAAATGATATTTCACTCCCAAAAAGTCATTATGGGATACGATGTGACAAGGCATGCCCTTCACTTCACTGACGTGCATACCATATGGCACAAAATGCCACAACCTGTTCAAGTTTAGGATGTGCAACCCATGCAGCAACATAACTATATTTTTTTATTTTTCCTTTTCACATAAGCATTAGTGTGAAACTGTGAAGCAGGAGGGAACTAATAGGAAAGTGTTTCAATCAAGTGATTCCTACCCATAAACATAATTCAAAGACTCAAACCAAACTACTTATACGTCTCCGTTCCCAAGAGCCTGCAATGGTGTGAATGGAAAGATGCACTGTACTAAAGTGGAAAATATCTCTGTATGTACCTTTCCTGGGGTAGAAATGGATTTGAATTAGCTGAAAACTATTTCAGGCATCTTTCTGTTGTCTGCAAGTCAGAAGTGGCGCACATCAGTGTTCTACCTTCTCCTGGGTCAGTTTCTACCAGGTGGTCTGTGCTTCACACAGCCTTTTGAGCAGTAGGGTATGGTAGTTGGGAGTGATATGCAGTATGTATTGATTGAATTTGGATATGGCTCCATGGAGCTGCATTTACTAAACCAACCTAAAAATTTGTTTCAGTTAAGGTGTACTAAGCACAGTCAAGGATTTATATTTAGATAAATACAGTGATTGAATATATTCCAAACTCTTACAGATTTTTACACAGATATGCAATATAATTTTTCAATGTTTTAAAATGTTCTCATTTAAACGTAATAAAAAATTGGTAGTATCTGTTTGTTCCAATTTATGATTAGGTGTGGTGATTCTGAAGGATTTTATTAAGTTCTTTAGTTCTTTCCAGAATTTGAATAATTGACTACTTACATGTTTCCAAGTTTATATATATATATATATATATATACACACATATATGTATATATATATGCACACACACTAATGTAATAGAAGAAAACCAGCCAAACAAATCCCCCAACCAATGAAATATACGTGCATAACTTCTATGGTTGAATTTTGAGGGAACAAGTGTGACACCAGTAAATTAATTGAATGATGAAGGCTGAGTTTAGTTCAGTCTTTAGGTAAACTATGTATTTCTACTCATTTGTCCTGTAAAAATTTCCAAGAAATTTCAGAAAAAAAGCTTTTCTTAAAGGAGCGGTCATTATTCCTACTTTCTTCATGCCAAAGTGTTATGACATTCATTCTGAAAATCTTTTTATTAGTTTCTATGGACACCATGGAGGTATAAGTATTAAACATAAGATTTTTTTTTCTTTTTACTTTAAGGATGATTCAACAACTTAGTTTCTTAGAGCATCATGGAGTTTCCATCTGTGGAGATTTTCAAAAGAGAGATGGCCACAGTCTTGAACAACTATCTTGGGGAAGGGGCCTGGCCTAGAGAGTCTCCAGAGGTCCCTGCCAACCTCAGCTGTTCTATGAGCCAACAAGTCTATGACATGGGACTCACATCCCAGAAAGGCATCTGTCATAGCCCTGATACCTTTGGTGGTAGTGGCAATGTTAACTGCTGTAATGAAAGAAAAAAACCTGATCCACTGATATTTTAAAACCGTCTACATTCAATTCACGTTGAGAACATAATGTGTAAGGCTAATTTTCTTCTTGTTTTTAACCAAACCTTTACACATATCCCTAATAAAAAGTATTTTAGGCATTTTCTGTGTATGAAAGGAAAACCATCAGAATTTTCCAGTATTTATCATTTATTTGGACATTTGTAAGAGCAGAATTATTTTCTCTGAGCATAGGCAAGAACATTCACCTATAATCCTGTGAAAGTGGACAACAGCTCTACTATAATATGGAAGCTGTGCTAGGGTCAAGCAAAGCTGAAGTTTCTCTGGATTTTTCAAAGACCATAAGTCTGAAATCTCACCCACCCCCAGTATCAGAATGGTAAGCCTTAGAATAAACATAAAAAGCACTAATTGCACTTCCATTTTTCACTTGGACATCAACTTTCTTGTACCAAATCTTTTCAGAAGAAAGGGATTATGTTTTAAACAACTTCACACTTCTTTACAGCAGTCTCATTAAAAAAGAAGAAAAGAGAGGTGGTTTCAGTAATGGTACTTAAATCTGGGGTAAAACTATCAATTATTGAAATTCATTAATTAAGCAAAATATTTGCTGAAAGTTGCTGCACACCTCTCTCAGTTTGAAGATTTTTCTATCAAAACACAGTCTCATTAAAATTTTACATGCTAATCAGTATGTTTACAATTTCATTTTATGAGTCTATAATTTTGCACTGAGGTTTTGAATTCTTTTCATTATAATTTTATGCCAATTAACTCAGAGGGGAAAAATGTAATTTACAGGTTTGCATAATTGCCCAGATGTTAAGATGTAGCGCAAGTTGAAAACAGAAACAAAGACTTTTTAAGCTTACAATTTTAAAAAGAAAATAGCTTACTTTAGGTTTTTTTTTTTTGGCTGCTAGTTTTGCAAATCTGTTTTTGGTGTTAACATACAGTATTCTGACTGATTAAAATCTAGAGGTTGTTTTCCTGTTCTAGTTTTCAGTACAGCAGCTTTGAAAGGAAGACTTGATAAAAGCATGGCAATCTGGGTTTTTAAAATACACACATCATGTATTGGTCTTTCTACCAAAGATAGATAAGCGTGATTTACATTCAGGGGGAGCCTTGAAGGATAAAATAGTTCTCCGTTCACAAACTTTTGGTTAATTCTTTATCCTATGTAATTAACTTTGCTGTTAAAATTCCTTTTTGAGCATAGTTATCATGTAATTTTTTACCCACTTTTCTATCAGGTTCTCTTTTCTTAGAAAAAATTTTGAGAAAAATTCTAATTTACTATATTCACTATGCATAATATGTGCCTTCTGGGCCTTATGGAAGAGACTGGCAGCGAAGAAGGTAGCCCACATTGTGTACAAGGGCAACTCATGGATATTTGTGAATATTCTGCCTTAAAGAATTGGGTATATACAATCTGAAGACTTACAGAATTCCACCTAGTTAGCACAGGAGATGATCCGTCCTGGTAAAGGCATCTGTTTAGATTATACAAAATTTTAAAAAATTCCAGCCTTCATATCAGTTTTGTGTACTATTCCTCCCTCTGTAAAACAAAAAAAATAGGTAAAAATTTAGATTAGAATTACATGGATTATTTTCTCTCAGATGGCTGGACAGTGTAAGTTATTACTACTGTGTTATGCAGGTATTGTTTGCTGTAGGGTATTTATATGATCAATACAAAAATGAATTACAGAATGGTTAAAAATCTCACACTTGACGTTTCAAAAATATTTTTTTCAGGAATCTATGAGGAACTATGACCTTCTCTAGAGCATGTTTTGGAGAAGAAGAAGCAGATCACTTAAAAGTATCTATTTTTTTTATTAGATACCAAGCGTTCACCATTCTTGAAGACAATGTTTTAGAATACATCAACCATCATGAAGACTCTGATAAGTGTCAGAGGACTGAGAAAAATTGCTTTAGAATACATATAAGAGTGGAGGAAAAAGAATGACAAAAATATTTTCTAAAAAGAAGCCAACAGCACCTTACATGCAACTGATATAAAAAGGTAGTTGTGATTTATACCATACGAATCTTAGGTTTAGGGGAAAAAAGTATTTTAAAATCAGTTCCCAAATAAGTGGGTATCTTCTGAAAAATACATTTTTCTCTTACCTGTCCTAATACAGGATATGAAAACTTTTTTACAAGAAGGTAGATAATGTTTCATTTAAATGTCCTGTGCTACACTCACACACGCAAAAAAAGAAAAAAAAACGCCCCATAATGGGTTTATCTATTTTCCCTTACTTCAGCTTTTATATAAAAGCTAAAATACATGTCTGGATTGTTGCAATTTTTCCTCTGGATTATCAGATCTGCTATTACATCTCCTGCTGATGCACTCCCAGCTTCAGAAATGGACAGCCTACAATCATAATTGAAAGCATCACTACTGTTTCTGTACCACTAAAGCATTATTCATGGAACTTTTAAAGATCCTTATGCATTCGATGAACATTTTATCTGTATAATGAAGAGGTTAAGCTGTTTTCTTGATGAAGCTCATAAAATGCAGTAGAAACATGAAAACTAAATTTGACAATGTATTTGAATAGTTTAAGGGAAAAAATTAATGAAGATATGGAGGTGTGCATTTTAGTTATCATGAGATACTATCTATATAGTGTATTAATAGGAAGTATGTGGGTTCTAACTCTTAATTATTGATACATCTGTGTGAAAAAATCATTGTGAAAGGGTTTTCTAATATGAAAATATATATTTGCATGTCACCTTTGAGCAAATACTTTTGAATGTTTGAAAACAAAAGCTGCAGTGTCATAATCCTGGAAAAATTTTATCAGCTTCTTTAATATACTCTATCATGTTATCCTGTTAAATATATATAATGGGATATATCTATGTATCCCATTATATATGGGCTGCTTCTCTTAAAGAACAAGATGAGCACAGACACTAGAGGACTGCACTACAGAAACTAAAAGTCTCTCAAAATACTTCCAACAGACAAGCAGGAGAGTTTAGTTTGTATCTGGGGTTTTTTTGTCTTCAGGTTTCAGAATGAACAAAAATATGGGCTTTGTAAGCACCAATTGTTCATATAAAGGTAAATATGTGGTAAAAATAAGGGTATATATTTCAATAATAACGCTCAATTTAAACAAAAATAGTAATAAAAGTATTAATGAGAAGCATGGACTCCTAGTTTTCAGTGTGCAATTCATTTTGTTATAAAAACAAGTCTACCCACGGTTGAAGTCATACAGTTGACATCAAAAAACTAGTATCATCAGCTTGCAAATCACATTTGTTTGTATTTTTTACCTAACATTCTCTGATACAAAAGCACAGATTACTACAAATAAGGAAGAAAAATTCAATGATTTTCAGCTTTCTTTTGTCGTTCACCTAGCAGCTCCCTGCTGGAGTTTGTTTCTCTGGTTTCTGCCATGCAATCAAATTTCCTCTCCCCCACTGTTTATGTGATTCTTTCACAGACAAAAACGAAAAATTGAAGAAGGAATGTTTTAAGTTAAATCACTAGTCCACGATTTTTATAATTTCTGAGGAAAACATTCAATTTGATTGATTCATTAGGATAAGTATGATTATATATGTACTAATAGAGTACTATTATCCTTGGATCTCCATGTATGCAGTGAAGGACACCTGAGGGAATGATACATTTGCAGTGGTAGGGTGAAATGAAATGCTATCTCAGAGTCCCTGGAGAGGTTAGATTTGAACAGAAGTAATGAAATGATGCAAAGGACCAGCAAGAATAGGAAGACATCACCAGGAAAACAATGAAGTATGTAGCAGTGAGGCAAAAAAAAGTGGAAGCAATGACCTGGGACAAGAGAAGAAAGATCCACTGGGTAAGAAATGAGTCAGACATGGCAGGAAAAGGAACTCAGCTGAACTTAGATGAGTTGAAATTGTAGATTCAGCCAGCAAGGCAGCAAGAAAAAGGAGGGTTTGTGAAAAAATGATGGTGAATGCAAAGTATTCATCCATACCTTAAATGTAGGAACTAAATATGCCTAGTAGAATAGTGGTGGGCAGAGTGTCTCAGGCAATTACATGATGTGAAAAAGAAATATCTCTGCACATACTGCAGTCTGCATTCACAGCAGCCCTTAAAGTATTTCTCTGAAGGGGGCTCAGGACTCCTGCAAGCACTGATTATACAGAGATTCCAAAGGGGTAGTACATGCCCAAACTAATTCTTCACAAGTAAATGAGTTGGCATTATTTTTTCAAAGCAGAAAGGGAGAAATCCCTCCTTTATGAGAGATAAGTAAGGTGGGAAAAAAAAGTTTAGAAGAGAATTGAGAGGGAGAAAATAGTAGGTGAGTTAGACTGGCACAATTCTTCCAAATAAAGGAAGTTAAAAAAATTACCCACAAATGTCTTTATTCTGGGGTGTTCCAGCCCTGACATTTTCTAATGATTCTCATAATTTCATGGGTATTTGGTCCATGGTGACAGTGTCTAGAATCTGCAATGCAAGAAGATTCTTTACAAAATGGTAGATCATGAAAACTTTTTCTTTTCCTGATGGAAGATTTAAAGTGATTGTCACTGTGTTTTTATTCTCTGTAGTCCATCAGCCAAAACAGACCATCTCTACAACTATACCTAGGGCTGGATATATCATAACCATATGAGTCAGGTTCCTGTTTCTCATTCTCACTGCTATTTCACAGGTAAAGCTCACTGAGGAATTCTTTGGATTTGTGATATTGATATGAAAGAAGAAAATGAGGTGGAAAACCTTAATAAAACAATAGCTATAGAAGTCTGATCCAATGATGAACTGCCAACACGGACAGCTCCCACTCTTGAGGTTTATATGACAGTTTTGATATGATGAAACATGGTAAAGAGGCAAAGAAACAAAATGAGGTAATTTAATCTAAAAATATGACTTGAAATTGATCCTCCTGATATGTCATCCAAATATAATCAATGTAGGTATTTTTATTGTCCTACAGAGTAGCAATGTAGGTATTAAATTTAACTCAATGAGTTTCCCTGTCTTTCAGAAAATGTGTCTTCCCCATCTTTCAGTGCCTTTAACTACCTTTTTCCTCCACCCGAGTTAGTATTTTTTAACTAACATTGTAGTGAAAAGGTACTCTTGGCACGTTATCACAGACTCTGAGAAAATTCAGACTATTTTAGATCAAAAACTTATTCAGATAAAATTAGTCTGCCACAGAGGTGGAGTTAGCACTTCAGGATGGGTACTGGGAAGTTCAAAATATAATCTCCAGACCTATAACTCTGATTGTTCTACCTGATCCATATGTTACTGTCCTCCTACTGTAGCATAGGAGCACATTCTGAGAGTCTTCTTGAGGAAATGTTACTGTGATTTAGATTTTACTTAATTTTTAACTTTTTCTCACAATTTTTTCAATATTAAAAAAGAGAAGATTAAAACCCTATTCTGAAAGATTTTTTGGTTCCACCCAAATTAATTGCAGTTTATTGAAAACACTCTTTAAAATACTTTGTTTCTTAGTATTGGTCCAATTTCTAAAAGTCATTCCCTAAAAACATGTCTAAGCACGATTTGAAAAGGTACCTTTAGAAGGATATCTGCAATTAGCTGTGTAGAAGTCACATATTTCTCCCTCCCTAAGAGAAAATACGGGAATATATCGTATCCAATAGTGGTTGGACAAATAAGGCCACCTATGGAGATGACAGTTTAGGACATCTCTTTTGCAGCTAGTTTCTTATACTTAGATTTTGTTTAGATTTGTTTACCTTGACTTCAGTGACCAATAGAGATGTTTGTCTACAGAAAAAATTAACATCTTCATAAAATAATTGTTTGAGAAAGCAACCGAGTGGAGTGGCACAAAACAAGTTAGAATCTGAATTGACATCAGCTGCAAGGTATAAAAAAATCGATCGAATCTCTGTTATTTTAGTTTCCAAAATATGTTGAAAAAGATTAAATTAAACTATTATTCTGATAAATCTCCTGTTTGCCTCCCACCTTAAAGCACAATCATTGAAGAGTTTCACAGTGAAAGAAAAATGTGGATTTCTATTAAAAAAATTTGTGCTTGAAGATCACTTTAAATTCACGTTTATTCCAAATAAACAAGAAAAACATCCTTTCTATGTAACACGCTACTCTGATGAAAGACTTACATTTTATTTATTTTATTTTATTTTATTTTATTTTATTTTATTTTATTTTATTTTATTCGTTACATGGCACAAACTGAAAATCACCATGTGCAGGTCATTGTATAAATGATTTTAAGTGCTCCAAAATATATAGGGAATATTTATTCTTCTATTGCTGCACAAAGTTTCAAATTTATTAGCAATTGTAAATTTATAATCATCACAGAACTAAACAGATAAAGAGAGATCCATCTAACTTGTTTTTACAACAAACTTTTCCTTAATGAAGATTTCAGTACATTTTTATAAAAGTATTGAACTGTAATGGCCAATTCTTAATTTGTGAGTTGTGTAACTACTGTATAACTAAAACAACAGGAGTTCTTTCCTATGAAGTATAAATATTTTGTTAGATCTATCAAAATATTTGAAAATATTTGCATTAGCAAAAAAAGCAGATGTGTCTGATGACAGATGGATCAGAAAAATTCACTTCAATTATAATCTGGATCCATTTTAACAGTCAAACCCAACAACTGGAGAATATTTTTCAGTGTCTTGTTTGAAAAAAGTTGGTGATTTCAGCCTAATTTTAGTAAATTACAGACTACATCATATGATTACTGACAAGAACTCTCAGCTATATCTATGAGGCAACACAATTAGAAACAAGTGTCCGTTTCAGCTGTGGAAATGACCCTGCAAGTAGACAGAGACTCTTTAACCTAATTTGCCATCAAGAATTCATTTTATCCTAAGTTTTATTGACCGTTAGACACCATATAACAATATTAACTTTTTTTCAAATTTGTCTTCCTGAATATTTTTACTCCCTTTTAATCTAGATTTAACTCTGTACTTTCATCTGTCTTCCTGTTAACAGAGGATACCATTTCTTGGTCTGAAATAGAGAACTAAGACAACTTTATAAGTTCCTTTATCTAGAAAATGTGCTATCAACTCGATATCAGACTAAGAACAGGTCACAGGACACACACCAAACTCTACCCTCTTTGGAAAGAAAATTTGAGTGCACAACCTGGACAGAAAAAAGGTCATGCCCTATCAAAGCCCTTAATTATTGATTGAAAATATATGATATATTCCTTAAGGTATGGACCTGTTTTTTACACAGCTCTCAATTGTAATTATCTAACTGTGAAGTAGTGTAATTAGAATATTTATCTCCATAATAATATTCTATTTATAAAATTTTTTAAATTATAAAAATAGCGTGCTATATGCTGGATTAGACATTTTTCCTTAAAAAAACGTATTAAATAGAGTATTTTTCCCTTAAAGTAAGTAATTTTAAATACAGATATATTTGCTATATTTCAATCAGTTATTGAGAATATAATGATCTCTCAATAGAGAAGATGATCTATATATTCGATGCTAAGGATGGTTTAATTTCAGATCCTTATCATTAGCCCACTTTTCTCACCTGCTTGCATGTGCACCTATAAAAAAATACTTGACATCTGACAAGTAGCAAAAATTTACCTTTGCCAAGTACTAACTGAATCTTGCATATATATTTTCCAGCTCCAACTTTGTAGATTTTATTTCAGAGAAATTGAGACGTAATACCATGCAGAAATGTTTTAAAGTTTGTAAGTACATGAGGTTGTTTTAGATCATTCTAATAAAAGATGTAAGATAGACCATATAATAAACATATCAAATTAATGAAAAACTTCAATAAACTGTGTGATATTCTACTGAAAAGCAATTGGGAAAAAACATAACTAAAAATGCTTGCAAACCCCCAAAGTCTTGTATTAAGCCCAAGATCCCTGGAATTACAGCCTTAACCACCTTCATTAAATTTTAGCTGAAAAATATAAAAATAAACAAACTAATAAGCACTTGTACGATAAGAAACTGGGCAGTCATCAGCACCTTGGAAGCATTGAAGTGTCAAACTAACCTCATCTGTGACAGCAGACTTAGAATTGGAAGAAGCAGTCAAAACGTAAATCTTGACTAAGAGACAATAAAATTATTTTCTTATGAGTTTACCATGTGATGAAAAAAACCATGATAACGATATTGCAAGACAATATAAGACTAATTGATCAGTCACATGCAAAGAACCATTACCAATTAGTACATTGCCAGTCAGGAGGATTGCACCAAATGATGTCTGGAATATTCTCATTAATATGTTCATCAATTAAATACTTAATAAAAAATTAGTGGAAAATGAATTATATTCTATGTCCAAACAGGTTTGACCAATAGGGAAGGACTACATGGGAGGAAGAAACACTTTGACTAAATTACAGGAAAACAGAATTGAAACTGTAACCATGGTTAATCATGAGACTTAATTGGAAGAGAATGTAATACATGCAGAATCAAAGAAACAACTGCCAGTACTGGTGAAGGTATATTTCCTTGTATTATTCAATGATAATAGACTAGATGATCTGCTGAGGATGGTTTTAGTCCATCGTTCTATTAGAGAATTTCAGACCAAATCTGGGAGAGTAATTACTGATGTTCATATTTTTATGTACAAGGTTAGTGTTACTAGTTCTACTTCTTTTCTTGTTCTTTTGTGCCACCAGTTGTGCATGTTCTTGCTTTTGCAGCAACTAAATTTAGTGCTCATGAGGGTACATCCCCAGCCATCTCTTTAGTTCCCATCTCTGAACCCTTTTTCCCAGAATGTGTCTAATCTCTTTCTGAGCCTGCTAATATTTTCTGTCTCTACAGCCTGCTGTGTGGCAGCACATTTCAGAAGATCAATACCTGCTACGTACATCATTGAGGCTGTTTTGAACTATTCTCCTGTAAGCTTCATTGCATGCCTGTTTTTGATACTGTAATATTTAGTGAAACCTAAGTGAAGGATCTGTCTTCAGTCAGTCGTCTGACTGCATGGTTTTGCAAATGCAGGCACATCCTGTCAGCCTTTTTCTTACCAAATGGGCACATCAAGTCAGTGATTTCAGAGAGCTGGGAATGAGGGTTTCAAGATCTGCTTCATATCTGCCAGTTCCAAGTTCAGCGTGGTTGAGGTCGAGCTGTTTTTCCTTAACCATTCCTTATGTTCACTCTTATGAAGGTTATCTGCCACCTTTCTACCTGCTGTCTCGGTTTTGTGAGGTTCATCTGCAGTTCTTTGACACGGATGCTTTTGACAACCTTAAAAAACCTAAAGGAGCATCCGTGACTGTTCTCCAGGTTACTGGTGAAGTCATTGAACGAAGTTCATACTGACAGTTCTCCTTGAGGAACCTCCTCTCCCTGGAGAGAGGGAATTATCTTCTAACCCTTTGCATCCCATCCTTTAACCAATGTGAATCCACTGGAGGATCTTTCTCCAATCCCCTGCCATATTTTTCTCTTCTGTAACAGAAAATACAGGATCTTCTGAAATGCTTCTAAAAATAATTTATGCCAACTGAATCCCCTTCATAAACTTTGGCTCCACAACTCTACAGAAGCCATACTGGTTCTAAAGCTTTAGTTTATTACAGATTCTTCTGTCAAACCAGTGACAAAAGTCAGTTGCTGATCTCTACTTTACAGAATCCCATCTTGGGCTGCTTTTGTAGAGTTAATGATGTCAATGTCAAAGTCCTCTGGTGGTGGCTGTTTGCAATGCTAGATCATGCACTTTGTCTAGCAGACCAGCTGGTTCATATTTGAGATATTTCAGAGCTCTTGACTGAATGCCATCCGTTTTTGTTGATTTCTTGACATCTGACTCATGACTAGATGACATAATAGTTCCTGTGTATTTACTTCAATCTGATCCAGCTTCTCTGACCTCTCTGCTTCAGAGAAAGTATAGGTCAGTTGTTGGTCCTGATCCATGCCTTCTGCCAGGATTAAGTCTGAAATAAAGAATTTATTGATATTTTTAGTTATGGCCTTATCATCTGGCATGTACTCTTTACACCAAGCATCCTCACCAATTCCCTATCTGGCTTCCTGCCTTTGATGTGTTTAAAGTAGTGTTTTGCTGTCAATTTCATGATGCTTTGCAAAGTTTTAGTTCTGACCTTTCTGGTTTAGGCCTCTAAATTTTCTCTTTACATTTGACCTGTTGTTTTTATGTGTATTTTTCTTTTCCTTATTTGACCAAGCTCTCCAATTTTTTTAGAGGTCAAACTATTAGCTGGAACAGCTGCCTTAACTTTCCCAGGAAGATGTGCAAGGAAGTTTTGGACCATTTTGGTTTCTTTTTGAATTATGGCACAGAGTGTAACTGGTCTTCCAACACAGTATATATATCAGCCTTCATGTTGCATGCAGGCTTTTTAAACAACTCCATCCTGTCTTTGAAAATTTGCTTTACAGTTCCCTTTCTTGAAATCAAGTATCAATTTGTGTGATTTATTTGTGTCTCTCTCCCACTGCACTCTTAAATATAATTGCACTGTAGTTTTATTAGAGACCAGCTCTCCTACTGCTTCTTCTTTGCCTCTCCACAGGTCCTTCGCATCTCTCAGTCAAAAAATTCCAAATAGTCTCTTTTTCTATGAGCTCCAAGACTAGTTGTTGCAGTAATAATTTACTGAGTCTGTTTTTTTTTTAATCTCTGCATCACACCCTCATAAAGCATTGACTGAGTGTACTCAAACGGCTGCAGCCATCAGGACAAGACAAATCCATTACAACCTCCACTAGTGGTGATTACTTGAGAAGCGTTCTCGGAAATAAAGGTCTGGCTGTAGAGAAGGGCACACTGTGTCAACCACCAGCATTTGTAAACAAAACAAAATCAAATGTAGGTATAAAGAATTTTGTAAACACTGTAAAGTAAAAGATAATGGTATATATTATGTGGGTAAAAGGAACATGCAGGAATTTGTGAACAACACTGCACGTTCCAAAACTCTGCTGGAAGAATAAACTCTGAAATCAGAAAGTCATTTTGTTAAATTTTCTTAGGAAACATCAATAATTTATTTAAAGGACTATTTTTAACACTAACCTGATATTAAAATGAAGATACTTGCAGAAGTGCAAAACGATTTACCAGTAGCTATAAATTAGGTAAACTTTTCATTGTAATGAGATTTTTAAGAAAATGTATACTCAGACCAATCCAGAACTGGATTACATCCATATTTTTAAGATGATATGTTATGCTTTAAAAACAGATAGGGTAAGAATAGTGTTCACAGTTATATGCAACTTGACCATTTTTGAGTTTTTCTCTTCTGAGATGTGAAGACATGCTTGATTATTAAAAGTAATGATTTTTAGTAAAATAAAAACTAAGATCATTTTTCAAGGTGTCTGAAAAAGTTTTGTCTTTTTTAAAGTCTGGATCAATACTGCCCTTCTCTTGATGCCAACTTTATTACTCTTTTTCATTTTGTAACTTCTATTTATACTGAGTCCTTTGAGTCCTAAACTTCTTTTTCTGCATGTCTAGCTGCTTGTTATAAAACCTTTCTCTTTCAGTACTTTGACAGCACTTCAACCAACAAATCTCACTTGTGACAAACTCTGATGATTGAAGCACATATCTTGATTCCTCTCAGTACCTCAACACATTTCTGATTCAATACAGACTTTACTGTTATTAGCTCATCTTGCCTTTTACTATCTCTTTTCATCCATCAAGCATAAAATATGTGTCACTTCTCCAATCATCAGATTGGAAAAGCTGGAGGGAGGGGGCATGGGGCAAGAAGAGCAATGTTATCTTTAGTTTCTATTCTACCTTTTCAATATACTGGCTTAGAAAATACTTTTTTTTATTTTTTTTTTTAATTGGTCAGTCTTTCACAAAAAAAATCTTTATGCTAATTTTATTATTATTTGAGAAAACTACGAAATAACAATTTTCTCATAAAATTACCCACCATTAGACCTGTATCTTATCCAAATATTGGGACAGCTAGCATAGCAATTCTGTATTTATGAAAGACGTTATACACCTTTCCTGGTAGATTTTACAGCTCATCAGGGTCAACATTTCTTTCACAGTACAGCTGCATCAAACATGACAGCTAAGACAACCCCAACTTTAAAGAAGGTCATAAGCAGAATGATTTCAGTGCAAGTAATTACACTGGACATTTAGCCATTTTATTATTGGTTGGGGTTTTTTTCTTTGTTTTAATACCATATTGACAGTGAACTATATGCAGCCATATCAGTTCTGTTCTGTACTTGCATATAAGCACTGAACTAACACGGAACAGGATTTGAAGGGGCAGAGAATTTCCACATGAACATTTCAAGGAAGGAAGAGATGCTGAAGTTGACAGTTTAAGCTTTTAATAGCTATTCTCAATGTCTATTTGATGGGAATAATTGAGCCAGCCAAAAGTCAATGAGTCTACCAGGACAAACCCAGCAAACTATAAATATTTTTGTTCGAAACTGAACCTAAGAGAAAGGACAAAAGGCAAGGGACACATCATTCAGAGTTTTTTGGCCTAAAGACCAAGTGAGAACTGGACAGATGGTTGGAAACCATGATCCACACCACCCAATTATATGAAAAAATTAATGAAGTTTGTACACTCATTCTCTGTAGATCACTTATTCACAGAAAATCCAAACTGAAAAATATCAATTTAATGCTTAGAGACAAAGAATTTAATTAAACTAGTTAAAAATTAACTTTGCCTTGTTCTATTTTTTTCAAGCAGTTAAAAAGTAGAGTCTTCATTCACAGTTACAGATTTTGTTAACTACAATGATTTTTTTTAACAATATGGCCTTGTAGCAAAACAGACCAACAGCCTCCCAGACTGCATTAGGAAAAGTATTGCCAGCAGGTGTTCCTGCCAGAGAGGTGCTCCTTCCCTCTACTCAGTATTGGTGAGACATACAAGAATAAGCTGAAAGAGCTGGAATTGTTTCCTCTAGACAAGAGAAGGTTCAGAAGGATCTTCTCATCGTCTATAAATAACTGAACAAGCTGTCCTACCTGATGTGACTCCAAAGAGGGAAGCTGTACTAAGTGATATTCAGGGATCCTCCCCAAACTCAACCACTGTCGAGATGCCATCTTCCAAATACAGTTGTGAGTCAAAAATGTATTTGAAATTGCTTTATAATGTGGACTTGAAGAAAGTTTTTCTGTATACAGTGAGATGATAGCGGACATCACAGAATTCTTTGAATAGAGTTATTTCCCAAGAGACACAAATTATATTAATTGTATATATGTAACATGTGTATATATATATATATGTGTGTATGTAATTATAGATATGCAATTGGATGAGTAGAAAATAAAAGATTAGAAGTGTTATTTGTCACCAGGCCTCCTGTGTACAAAACAAATGGGCAGTCAGATAATGTTAGTACCATTAAGCTTCACATTCAAAAGAAAAGCAAATTAAATAACATATTTTTATGGCAGAGCAGGTCACTAAAACACCACAGAAGAATTTTATTTTTTACTTTCAAAGTTCAAGATCAACATCATAATTTATTTGTCTGACATCCTAATAGAGAGGGGAATTCTTCAAGATAATGCATTATGTGCACTCTAAAGCAATATCTGCAACAGTTTTCTGAGATAGACCTCTGTATTCTGCAAAATAGTAGTGATCCATTAACATCAGTGGTATTCTGCATACATGCAGAGTTCTACATTGAAGAATGAAATACTGGAGTAGTGCCATGAGATTTGTTACTCTACACTTTTTAGAGAAGACCCTGTGCATTTTAAATATGGCCTATATTCAATCTACTCTTCTGGAAAAAACCCTAACATTTAGGATTTTTGGAGAAAAATCTTAGTCTGGAAGAAAAATGTGTAGGGGAAATTTCTTTAAGATACTGCTCAGCTTCTCTGATTGCAGAAGAATATTAAAACCTCAAATGCAGAAGTTCAGACTTCTAAACATAAGAACTCTGTTGTTAAAAGTGGACTAAACTTTTTATTTTGTCTTTCTCTTTCTTTCCATTTATAAGCTAGTAGCAGATTAATCCTGTCTTGTGCAAAAGCATGCTAAATTTACTTTCTGTTTTTATAACGCCTTTTATCATTTTGCCCCATACTGGCCTACTGAAACCTGCAAGCTGGGACTGAACCATGGTGATAGTATGAAATAATTTACATACTCTTCATGAGGTTTGGATACCTACTATGACCACGAAGTAGCTTATACAAGAATATATTTTGTGTACAAAAAAAAGATATCATTTATTTATCATCACTGTATGGTTTTTATACACCATCATTGCCCCTAATTAATTTCTAATAAATTAATGAAACTTAGATTTACCTAGACAAAAAAAAAAGGAATACTCAGGAGCAACACTGAATGAATTTCAAAACCAATATTCACACAATTTCTACTTTGCAAAAGCCCATCAGTCAAATTTCTAATACACTTGATACTTGCTAGAAGTTTACCCTATTGTTTCCACTTTTTGGGTTTGCATGGGTGTCTAGCTGCAGAGAGTTGCATTTCATATTGGCTTACACATTGGTATAGATAATTTGAAAAAATACTTTTGGTCCCTTCAGCGGGAAAGCTGCAACATAATAAATTTTTGGGTTTTTTTAATGTGTCTGATAGCAGGTCTTTGGGATTTGTAATTTAATATTCATTTAAGAAAGCGTGTTTATACATATTTCCCAAAGAGATTTGAATAACATTAAAAAAGTTGTTCCAACATCTCAGGTATATTGCATACATCTTAATGTATTCCACTGAAGATTTACAAATTGCCTGTGAAAAGAGATTTGGAAGAATTGTATTTAAGTAACATGGAATTTCTATCTCACACTGGAAAAATTAAAGACTGAGCTATGCTCCAGTGTATAACTCATGTTGTAGAATAGACCTTTTGTTATTTTTTTAATTATTCAAAATATGGATTAAATGTATGGCTTATATTTTAAATGGCTTTTACTGGTTCATACACAAACCCTAAAAGCTCTTCATACATTTATAATACATGTGCAGAAGATTAAAAAGAGTTTAGAGTTTAGGTCCATGGGCTTTGTTGTATTAAAGAAGGGAATCATTTTATCTGTGGTGATATAGCAGTGTACAGCAGTATAAATTATTCCATTCTGCTTCAGTGAACAAAAAGGTATTGTTGTACCTGGAAACAAACCCCTGCTTCTCCTGCAGCTCACCTCTGCCGGAACTGTCCAGCATTCAAATAGGTTGTTTTGTTTCGTTTTGTTTTTTTATAATCCATTCGTCAAGGATCAGGCTGAAAACACATATAAAAAAGCACACATACTTTGTTTTCTGTCTACACCACTGAATGAATGCTTTAGGATTAACGTTTCCTTAACATGGGAGCTTAACTGTCAAGAGCAAGCTTCCAGCACAGCACATTGTAGAAGAGGATTGAAACATATCTGCAGCAAAGTTGTTCAAAATCTCCATCAAAATCAGAAAAGTTTCAGGTTTGTGACACAAAAGCAGTATTTCCCAAGAGAAAGTAATGGACAAATGCAGAAAGCAGATTAGGTTTACTCAGGAAGAAGCAAATTGAGAAAGCCATTTCCTCCAAGTCACTGTGCCTCCAAATGCCACATGCCAGAACACAGAGCCAAACATCAGCTAGGCAGAAAAGGGCCAAGCACAATCACCTATAATTAGTTCTCAAACACAGTGCAGATCATAGTTAACGACTCCTGAAATCAACTGACTGTTCTACACTATTGCAAAAGGATTTTTTGATGAAGATCTGAAACAAAAAATATGCAGACAGGTATAAAAAAAATTCTGATCTGCTGTAGCAGCTTGTGTCGTGAAGGTTATCTCAAACTGTAACAGAAAGTGGGACTCTGTCTTTTTTATTTGTTGCCCTGGATGCATTCATCCCTGAGGTGAAAGAGGAAGACATTCATGCCAAATCTTGAAGCAAAGCATGCTTGTGCATAAAATATGAGCCAAACAATTCAACAAGAGGACAACCTTTTTGCCAGCTTTTTCAAGTCATGTTGGCAGGGTCAAGATCTGCAGAATGTAAGCTATTGCTTTTATTTTACTTTGAGTTATTAATCTGCAGGTAGATTTAAAATATATTGAATACCTTCTCAAATGTTTCACGGCAACAATTTTAAATTTAAATCTAAGAAATGCAAGAGAGACTATTTGATTTGTGATATCAGCGTTGTCATCTTTATCTTATTTTCTTCCCAATAAAAATATAAGCTACAAAAAGAAGTAGTTTTATTTTTTTACATATCTACTTGTTCTGTTCTAATGCACCTACCTAAGCCTTTTGTCCACAAGCTCTGAAAGCATCACAGAATGCAGATAGGTGTATCTTTTAAAAAAATTTGCTCAAGAAGCAATTGCAGTGAGGTGTTGGGGAGCAAAAGTGGAGATTAATAATTTATTTTTATGCCATGAGATAATTTATTTTTCTCACAGGGAGATGTTGGTTTTCTTCTGTTTCATATAGATACTAACATTTTAAACAGCATCCCTACTGCTAAAACCACCTTTCATTATAAATAGAAAATAACGTGTTTATGTGTGTATTTACATACAGATACATGGGAGAAAGATATCTCATACTTCTCCTACTAAACTATATAGAAATCAGTATGATCTCCATGTCTCTTATTCACACAGGAAGCTTAATGATCTTGAAGTGTGCACCTTTACTAGATAAGAGGGGAAAGAATGATCAGATTGCAGCCATTGTTTATATGGCTATTTCAATACATGGCCTAGAGCTCATTTGTTAATGACCATGCAAATATGCAGCACATTTGTAAAGAATTAAATTATTTTTCCTCATGCATATTTATGTATGCACGTGTATTTTGGAACTCATTAAAGCAGTTTACAAAAGATTCTGTAACAAGCATTCTACTTTCAGCATTGTCCTGGAAATTCATTTGGTACGGGCAAAATTCAAGAGTATACTTATATTTCATATTACAAAAATGTAGACAAAGGATTGTGAGCTAACCCTTAGCTAAGCACCCACACTGCTGCTCACTCACCCACTGCAGCCCCAGTGGGATGGGAGACAAAACAAGAAGAGCAATCATGAGAAAAGTTGAGTTGAGATAAAAACAGATAAATAAGTGAAGGAAAGAAAAAAATCAAGTGATACAAAGGCAAGCACTCACCACCTCATGCAGATTGATACCCTGCCAGTCTTGAAAATTGGCCACCTTGGAAGCCAAAACCCATCTTCCCCTTATTCCTCTGTCCATTCTTATTGCTGAGCATGACATCATAGGTTGTGGTATATTCCTTCATCCAGCTAGGGTCAGCTGTCCCAGCTGTGTGTGCTCCCAGCTTCCTGCCCATCCCCAGTCTCCTCACAGTGGGGGAAGTAGGGTGCAGAGTAGGAAAATGACACACGTTAGTGTTTTCAACACTGTTTAGCGACAAACCCAAGGCTGCTGTGAAGTCAATTTAACTCCACTCCAGCCACATCTAGTACACAGAGTAGCTGTCTGTACTTTACTTTTTAAAAAAAGTTTGACGGTAAAAACCAATATCTACATGCATTCCTGTGTAAGAATTACTCATAAATACATTGACAAACAGCTTCTGTGGTAAAGTACTTTTACTTTCTCTGGTAAATTACTTCCTCTGAAAACAGGATTTTCTGAGCCTTCTGAACCTTTTTACTGTAAAACTACAATTTTTTTTACTTATTTTTCTCAGAAATAGGATAAAGTGAGTGGAATTTTATTTTTCCATACCAAATTTACTCTGTAGTGAGGCTAAGCAGTGGCTGAAGAAACAGCTATCAAATGGAAAACAAGAATGTAGGGGATATTACATTAAGAAATACTGATGATATATGAAGTAAATATGTAGTCCTTCCATATCAATTGCTTGAAGAGAGTAATATATTATATTATATTAATATAGAATATATTATATATATATCATATATATTAAGACAGCACTGTCACTTTCAGTGGCATCACAGCCCATGCTTCTGCAGAATCTACAGGTTAAGCTGGTTCTGTCAGATATCAGAGAGCTCTGCAGTTCACGTGTGTGCATGTGTGCATATCTATTTGGCAACCTCGTGTTAGGGTGTTGCATAAAAGATGGCTTTCATGAACAGCCAAGGAACAAAAACTCTGTTTTTTCCCCCAGCATACTCCATCAGGTAAGTATAAACCCATGCAAAAAGGAATTTCTAAAGTATTCTGTTTTCCAAAAATAAAAAATTAGAAGTAAGCACAGAAGGAACTGAACCTATCCTGTACTGCAGGAAAGAGTAAGGCATTAGGACATAATCGTCTGCTGTTTCTTTTCACAGAAATTTTATAAAGTCAAGCATCTCATACAAAAGTGACAAGGAATTCAACAAGGGCAGGACAGTAACAAAGTGTGTGAAAGAGAAAGGTGGTTGTTGACACTGGGAAAATGGATGAAATGTGGAAGAGAAGTTACCAAGATAGCATCTGTTACTTTTTTAGCATAAGAAGCACTTTAGGGTAATTCTCAACTGTTCTAGCTCCTTTTCTGGTAATGTAAAAAAGCGTTGGTTTTTGTTGTTTTCTTTTTATTCCCCCCCCCNNTTTTTTTCCCCCCCCCCCCCCCCCATTCTTCCTCTAAAACCTTTCTAAAAATAGGTGAAAAAATTAATGGGAAATGAGTACTCCGAATCCACCTCTCCTTCCCATCACTACATTTTTTTTTAATTTCCATGTTACCTTTATAAACCAATCTGGATAGAGATCTTTTTCCATTATTCCAGTTCTTCAAATATATATTTAAGATCTATTTCTGGGACATATAGAATTGCTGAATAGCAGTCTGTGTCTTTATAACAATACAATATAAAATGAGGGAGCAACTGTAACATATCTTCAGATTTAAAAAAGAAATATTAAAATTAATTCTGCTTTTATTCATATTTTCAATTCAATCTTTTATAGTTATTAAAGGTAGTATTAGGGTAGATAGAACACAGAAAGGAAATTATGAAATGCAAGAAGTATCTAAGATGAAAAGTAGTTTGATATTTGTCAAAATATAGGCCTATATTCATGTATATGAATACAGAAGAATATTGTGGTCATAGATGAAAATACCTATTTTAGTATCATAAAGGAAATAAAAAGAGAAAAATAATAAGAAAGTCTTCAGAAAAGCTGAAGAGAAAGGGAAGAGAAGTTATATAAAGCAAAAGCTGAGAGGACTAAGATACATATAAAAATTCACTCCTTAAGAAACAAGCAGTTTAGAAGGAAAGGATGCTAATGCAAACTGAGGAATGAAATGAGATACTAAATTTACATTGGATAATGTCTCAAACACTGAATAGTCCTATTGAAGACCACATGACTAGCTCAAAAATAAAGTGCTATGCAGCATGATCCACAGGGCACTGATAAATTGCACATAAAAGACAGCACTGAAAAATTTAGTACGTTTGAAAGGTCAGCTTTCAGCATTATTCTCTACAAAGCCCCTGCTAAATTACAGAAACATTTGCAGAGAAAGCTGTGTGATTTCCAGCAGCCGTAGGAAGAAATTCACACCAACCTTACGTTTTGTTCATACAATATTTAGGAACCGAGGAATATCTACTAAACCTGGTTGTCTGACACAGTATCTCATAAAATCCACAGTAATACAATACTGCAGTTGAATCTCAAGTCTTTTTCCAAAATGCTTGTGAAAATGATAAACTCTTAAGCTAAATTGTCTTTTGAGTCCTCAAATAAATGATATGTAGTCCTTCACAAAAATTTTTGCAAAGATATTAACTGAAATCATCTTTCACAAATTATGAATTAGAATTCCATTAGTGATGAGTTATAATGGTGACTCAGCCACATGCTGATCAAAATATTTTCTTCTGTTCTTTCCAAATGATCACCTGATTTAGAGCAGACATTTACAGTATTTCTGTTATAATGTAATACTTTATTTCTTATACTAATAATATTTGCTTTCACTTATTCCTATATAATATTCTTGCATGTTGTAGGATGCCACACATTTTTGCATCATCAACAGATTTCATCATCACGTTCCTGCTTTTAATAAAAATGTCACAATAATGGAAAGATTAATTTTCCACAGACACAAAAATTTTATGGTGAAAGTTGCACCATACTTATTATTACTCTTTGTTTCTTATTTGCAATCCACTTCGGATTTTCTTGATCAAAAACATACAAAATCTTCTAAAAAATCATAATTCAGTAAAGTTCATGTAGTTATGCCATGTTTAGTTAAATGATGCTTTGTTACTACCAGTTGAAATAACTTTAAAAAAAGTATTTCTGCTACATTGTTTTGGGGACTGTCTTGTCACACTTTCAAACTCATTTTGAAGGTTAAAGTAATATTTTGCACAGTTATAAAAATTGAAAGAGCGGTTAAATGTTTCACATTAGTCTTTAAATATTCTAAAAGATTATTTTCTAATGAACTAATGTTAAAACATAAAAATGAAGAAAAAATGTTAGTGGAAAAAGCTATGCTCTCTTAAGTTACTGATAAATTCAAAAGAAACAAAAATACTTCTAATTAATATTCAACTACTGTTTAAGAAAAAAAGCCAAATTATGGTACAACTAGTCTCTAAGGAGCAGCCTAGTTTACTTGCATTTCTGCAGCTCTTTCACAAAAAGAATTGAAGTGAAACAGCCTTTGTTGTTAACTTAGATTTCTTCCCTCAACCTATTTAAATAAAAATAATATGCACAAAGAGAAAGATAATTAAGATAAACCACCTTAGAGTTAACAACACCATCCAGATGATTAAAACTTTGGATTACCTTTGAAACAAACAATTTAATTGATCATATCCTTTAGAACCTCTCTAATAAAAGACTCCCATCAAATATAACGTATTTCCATTAATACTCATAGTAGCAAAGACACCTGATAAATATCACAGAATCACAGAATCACAGAATCACAGAATCACAGAATCACAGAATCACAGAATCACAGAATGGGTCAGGTTGGAAGGGACCACAGTGGGTCATCTGGTCCAACCTCCCTGCTCAAGCAGGGTCATCCCAGAGCACAAGGCACAGGATTGGGTCCAGATGGTTTTTGAATATCCCCAGTGAGGGAGACTCCACAGCCTCTCTGGGAAATCTGTTCCAGTGCTCAGTCACCTGCACATTTAGGTAGCAGTTCCTGTACATCAGTTTCTGCCTGTTGCCTCTTATCCTGTTGCTTTGGCACCACTGAGCAGAGCCTGGCTCCATCCTCTTGACACCTTCCCTTCACATACTGACAGACATTGATAAAGTTCCCTCTCTGTCATACTTTCTTGAGACTGAGCAGGCCCAACTTTAATCTTTAAGGGTGACTTTTTCTTCTGGAATGCCTTGTTATGTTTTTTTCCTTTTCAACTCAGTTGGAAACATGGTTGAATAACTACTGCAAAATTGAAGTACTGAATTTCTCTTTATAAAAACAGATATGATAAAAGTGCCAAAAATCAGAAATACACCACATTTTTCAGTAGTCTAACATTCAGTGTCAGTGTGATCGTGTTTTGTCTGACAGAAAGGCAGCTCAGATCTCATGTAAGTTTCACTCTTCCAAATATCCCATGCTGAGCATCACTTCATTCAGTGCAAGCAGTTTCCTTAAATCAGTATTGCTCCTCTTGTTGACTTCTTGTTTCAGTTTATGCCTGTTGTTTCACCCTGACAACATGCACCACTATGAAGTGCCTTGCCTGAACTTGCCGTAGTTTTTAAGAATTTGTCATCTGTCAGAGGATCTAGAATAAATCCACGTCTCTAGATGAAGTTTGACAGGTACTGAAGGCAGGAACATTCATTTCTCTGGACCTCCTACATCTGCTCCTGTTATTACACACCAGGAGGTTTTTTAGCCTGTTTTGCTGCCAAGACACGATGCTGTCTGGTGCCCAGCTTGCCATCTACCAGCACTCCTAAGTTCTTCTCAGCAGAGATGCTCCCCTGCCAGTCAGGGACCAGTCTGTGTCATTATTAGATATGTTTCAGTGCTGTGACCACATGCAGACCTCTGGTTCTTCCTGTTTGTTTCCCAGGTGTAAGAGACTGGAGAAAATGATTACTGGCTCAAAACAACAGAAGTGAGGGTGAGGGGTGGTGGGGGAAGGCAGCGCAAGTCCTGTGAAAAGTGGGATGTGCCCTACACCCCACCCCCTGGAGCCTCTAGTTCAGCCCAGAATGGCTGTCAGTTACTGGCACACCTGAAGCCCCACCTGGAGGGGAGGGCCCAGGAGACCAAAGCAGATAAAAGCAGTTGCACAAGGACACACAGGGTCATGGCCCATTGTTTGGGATTTTATGGTAGCTGAGAACATGCTGGAATTCAAATGGCAAATAGTAATTTTTGTCTGCATCTTCATCTCTCTAATTTCTTCCCAAAATTGGGGTAAAGTTGGTTAAAGTTGGATGGATGAGAGTTTGCTAAGTAAATGCCTTGCAAAATGCTTTATTTCATTTGAAGTTTTGCTTTAAAATTTGCCAAGTACCCTTATTTTCTGAAGTTTTCCAGTAAAAGTTGTTTAACATCTTGAGAACTTTTTTTCAGTTCTCCTTTGCGTCACCTCAGGTAAAAGTAGTGCCTTAAGCCCCTTTGAAATAAACTTGCTGAGCAAAGAGCAGGGCTTTATACCAGGCTGCATGCATTTCTTTGCATACACTTGGGGTGGATGTCTCTTCACCCTGTTCTATCATTCTGGTGTTCTTATTCCTGCCAATGTGCTTTCTTGGACGCCCACCTCTGCCTACCCCTTTCTCACCAAAAAGTGTGTAGCAGTACCTCTCCTTTGATGTTACTGGCTTAGGACTTTGACAGATTGACCACTCTGCTTCAAGCAAAGATGCTTTTGTCCTACTTTGTCAATTGGATCCCACCACTCCTCAACAACCTTCGCTCTTCAGAGATCTTGTGGTCACAAAAAGCAAATTCCTGCCAATGACATCAGTTGTCCAACCTGGTATTGACCTCCAAGATATACCCATTCCTGGTCCAACTTTTCTTCTTCACCAGCAAGATGAAGGAGACACCAGATAGGTTGTATGCCCTTAAGCTTTATCTCCAAAGCGAAGTAGTAAATCTTCATATGGTCAATGTCTTCCCTGGCAGTGATGTGTGGCTGAACAGCAGAAGATGATCGTGCAACACCACGGTATTGTCCCTACAACTTTTGGATCTGAGCACCTGGCAATCAGCAAACCTCCCTAGACAGCAAGTTAGCTGATGGGCCACCCATCTCCCTGAGAAGGGAACCTCTCTCTGCCATCACATCTTAGTGTTGATACAGCTCAGGCTCAGCTATGATATCTCCCCAGACACCGTTTTTTCCCCATCATCTGCTACTGGGGCACTGAACCTGTTCTGCAGGGGCAGATCTGCAGGGAAGAAGAAACCTGTCTCCTGTTGCAAGTAGTCACAAGAATTCAGCCTTTCCTAGTGCGGGACTCTCCATCTGTCATTGCATCATGTTCAGGCTCTGGCTGTTCTGTCTTCTTTTCATGTTTTTCCTCTGCGGGGTCTCTGTGAACGTAGTAAATCCTACGAACGTATTTGTTCCCATTTTCCCTGATGCTGTGCAGTTTGCTGACCTCCTCCCACAGCTTCCCTGGATCAGTGCACACCTCCTGCAGGAAAGGAGCTCATTTACCGTGAGCCCAGCCACGGTGAGAGCTCCCAGGTGCTCTCTGCAGGCTCAGACCTGGAAAGCTGTCTTCTGCCTCCTCAGCTCTGTCTGAAATGAGGCTTCTGCTGTACCAGGAATATCTGCTGTGGTCAGTGCAAGGAGCCCTGCCCTGTGCCATATCACCGTCATGGTTGAGCACTTGCATACTGCCTTCATCAGGGTTTCCAGCCTTTCCAGCCCCCTCCAGGCACCTGTTCTCTAGGCCTGCACCCGTCTAACTTGCTCCCCACCACCAGCTCCCTACCACTATCAGGCATCAGCTGAAAACAAAAGTTTTAAGCACGCTTTTTTTCAGGAGTAACTGAAAGTTGTCATTCAAAATTAGAATTTTTGAGAATCAAAAGCCTGTGGTAGCTTCCCTTCTGCAGCAGCAGCAGGCAGCCCCCCTTGCCCCCAAGCTTCCTAGAAGAGCCATTCCCTATCTGCCTTGCCATTGTACAGGTTATCTTGCTATGTGGTTCTTTTTTTTAGGTGAAATTTTTCTTTTGCCCAGGTTTTAGGGTCTAAATACAGATTCTCTGATCTTTGCTTCTCTTTACTTGAAAGGAAGCCTACTGGGTGACAAAAACATTCACTGTAAAACAGAGTACAGTCCATTTGTGGTTAACATAGCTCCAGCAGGATTTTCACCTCCAGAAGTCTCACTACACATTGTTTTGATGTGGCTTTCACTGCAAACTGATATTTCCTGGGAAAAGAAATGCCTTTTTCTAATTGAATTAAGAAGTATACATTAAAAAATAAAATTATGCCAGTTCTGTAGAAAACTAACCCTTAAAAGACAGTGAAAAATGAAACTTGAGTTACAAAACAGTTTTACCCAGGGAAAAAAAAAGTGACAGAGGTTCTCACCAAAATATAGCAACAGCACAATTCTTGGAGACTTTCACCAAAGAATCCCTAAACCTGGTCAGTCCCCTCTGTTTCAGCATTTTGTTGTCATAACAAAATCTGAAACAGACTGAAGGGATGTGGGGGAATTAGGAAGGGGGCCTCAGTGCAGCATAAATTGTAAATTCCTTTCTAAGTAGGAATTAATTCCATTAAGTAACAGCACAGTTTTATGTATCATCAGTGACTTCAAATGTGAGGTGGTACTTCATTTTGGGAAATGCACTTCACAGAAATGTGTGCAATTACAGGCAAGCAAAACATCATCAACAACCATAAAATTGGGGAAAACAAAGGGTCTTAATGGAAAAACTTGAACACTCCACCAGAATGGACTTAAAACAGTGAGAAACTACTGAAGAACACATGCGCCTGATCAGGGTCTGGAAAATAAATGTCACTTAATGAAGATAAAATTTTTCACTATCTCACTAGGAAAAGAAAAAATTAAAATAAATTAGCCATTGTCATAAGAAATAATGCTTGAAATACTATAACAGGGACAAAAATATTAATTAATGTAGTTCCAGAGAAAAGTGACTGTAGAGAGATTTAAATCAACATTCCATACCTAAGCTAAGTATCTGTCAGCCAATGCACCTTCAGAGGTATTCAGAAATACTTTGATAAAATCATGCATATTCTTTAAGATGGATGAATTTGAGACTTTGGTCTGGAAACTCTTAGTTATACTAGGAAACTGATTTCTGAGGACTTCAACATAGATACTGGGAAAACAAGATGCTAAATAAATAATTTATATTGTTAGGATGAGATTGTGGTATGAAATTGGCAAACAGATCTGAGAAAACTAAGAAAAATTGAGAAAACAAAATGTGTGTTCACATATTTTTTCAGTTATGATGTATAGGCCTGATTTGAAAAGAAATGCATTAAATATATCAGGTAATATATTCCACATCTGAAGATAGCTCTAAGCTTTGGATTCTAAAAAAATTATTAGGATGAAAGTTAAATTAAAGTCAAGGAAGTTTCTTTTCAACTAATTTAAGGTCATGCCCTGAAGTGATCTGCAGGGGATAAAATTGCGTAAAGTTTCATTAAATAGCATTCAGAACCTCATTAATAAAATAGTATGACATGGTATAATGGTCAATAATACATATTTTGGCACAGAAAGGGAACTGAAAAGTAAAATATTATGTTATGGTAAGCTATTCTATTTCAAAAGTATTCCTCAGGAATTAGTTTTAGGGGATCATATTGCTACACCACTTTTCAGAACAAACATTTACTTAAAATCTAGTGGATAAAAATACCTTTTATACTCTACTGTCAGAAAGTTTTGAAGTTGTTGAGTGCATACATGAAATATTTGAGAAATAATAATCTTGATAAACACTTTTCTTACAAAATCTCAGTGGAACTAATTTTCAGTAGTAAATTTACTAAAATTAACATTTCTGTATGTATTAACTAATAATTAACTAATCCATAAGTATTAAACCAAACATTTATTTTCACCCATTCTGTAATATTTTAGTAACAAAGGCAGAAGTGCTTAGTCATGAGTACCCAGTATGAATTTTATACCTTAATCCCATTTTAATTTATGGCCTTTTAATAATGCCTCATGTAGAAAAGTGCGTTGTCCATTTATTGTATGAAATATTTCATCGCAGAGGAAGAAGCAATGCCATAAAAGGAAATTAACAGGTACAATGAGAGCAGCAAGGCTGGAACTGCAGTTTTACTTTTCAGTGTTCTCGATATAAACTTTGGGTTTTCAAAGCAGTTTATTTCCAATGTCTTGAAGCAAGGTTTTATGAGAAACCAAGCTTCCTAAACAACACAGAACAGTGAGAATACATTTATTTAAGAAGAATATGAAATCGTAATACTGATTACCTTTTAAGAAGACTTTCATTTAATATTATTGATTCAAATCTCTATTAAGTAACAAAAGTATTTTCAACATTGGACTGAAATGTATGTGCAGCTAGCTGAGTTGAACTCAAAAAGGTTCACAGAGGTTCATAAGCTTGTAAATCAAAATATTGATAAACTGATATTTAAATGGGTTGGATTTTAATTTCGACTCATAGGAAATCTTTCCGTTTAGGTCAGCACAAAATCAAAGATAGGAGCCATAAAGTGTAAAGCCTGGGATAATTTGTACTCACGATATCTCATATAGTTAAATCAGTGAAATGAAATAATAATATGTATATCTTCAAAAACAAAAGGGTTTTTCCTTGTGAGAGACTCTTACAAGATAATGGGTCAGTCAGTCTTTCATGAATTTACACCTACCCATTCAAACAGAAATGGAATCTAGGCCTAATGAGATCGAATCTAGATTAAAGTTATTTCTCCCTTTTTTTCAAAATACATATTTTCTAATGTCTCTAAACAAGAAGCAAAAAAAAAAAAAAAAAAAAAATTCAGATCACATAAGTGAGGGAAAATTCATATATTTAATCATTTAATTCAGTGTTTATCTAAATTTGGTATCTTTTCCCATGCTTTGTTAAAATACCTTGGAATAGAAAAGGGCATTGTAACCCTCTGGACTCTTTCAATGCTATCTGGATTCTATCAATATTTCTCAATACTTCAAAGTCATGGGGTTTTTTTGAATAGAATTACCCAAGTGGTTCAGTGCTAATACATGTGGAATACCTGACCTTCAGAATCTGGCCTGTTTCTAAATACATGAGACATCTGTAAATATAGAAAATATATTATAAATTATAGAGTGTGCATAAACCCCTAGTTTTTTCATTATATTGGTATGAAAATACTCAGTATTTTCCAATAGGGTCAAGAATTTAGTTTCATATGATAGCATATTCATTCATCTTTCAGATATTGGCACATAACACCTTTATTCAGCATATCTGGGAACTACTGAAAGAATTTCATCCTACCAAGCATGTATTCACATCCTTAATATTCACTTGATGTTTAAGCACCTACTGAATTCAGATAGGTCAACCATAAATACAGCTAAGTGCTGGAATTAAAATATGTCATCATATGATTTTATAAAAGTGCTAAATATGTGATTCTTATTTTTCATATCTTTCACCTTCTGTGTTTCTAGAAAATAGGAAACTATTTTATACTTTGATATGCATAATTGATTGACTGCATTCCCTGTTTAATTGTGCAAATATCCAGCTGTTTGTGTCCATTGTTTTGGTGGGTACTGCACTAGAGGCACCTGACCAAGTAATAAACTTTTACAGTTTGTGTGACAGATAAGGAACCACCATCTGCACATTATGTACTGCTAGATATCCAGCACATATATATTTACAGCACAATAGTTATACTGTGTGCATATATTACCAATCAGAAAAATAGTTCAAATAATTGCAATGTGTGCACTGTATTTCTGCATCATAACTATCTTCTTGTCTTCTTTTTTAAAAATCTGGTATTATAACTCATCATTAAGCTGAAAAATACTTAGTGTCTCAAGTTATATTTAGATGTTTAAAAATTTCTAAAACAGGGGGGTTTTTTATCCATTCTTATACCTGAATACAATTCAAAATAGGAATTTTCATCCTAATTCCACCCTCGAAGTGATAACTTCCAGTTGAGTTCAAATGTATATTTCACAAAAACATCAAAAGAGACTTCTTGCATTCTCATTCTCCAAAAGTAAGGGAAGCTTTGGAAGGTGCCTCTAAGGAAAAAAAATACTCTTTCTTCTTTTTTGTACAGTTTAACCCTATTAAATAAATCCTCTGATGGTGACTTACTTTTATTCATGTTAGAATAAATCTAGTGTCACTTCAATTAAGTGGAACTGAATTAAACTAAATTTTTAAAGGGATAAAAAGTAGGTTCTCACTTCTAGCATATCTAAAATAACAGAAGGTCTTTGTCTCCTATCTATTGAAGGATTTCAATGAAATTAAGTTTAAAACAGGTAGTCTCCATCAGCTTTAGTGTAGCTGTTAGCCTAACTGAATTCAGTGTGGGATAAAACATCAAGTGAAAATTCAGGATGTAAATATGTGCTTTGTAGGATGGAATTCAAATGGGGAATGACTACGGTCCCATGTGATTAAGCACTTTTTTCTTAAAAACAAGTAGGAAGTGTCAGTAAGCCCATCCATGCAGAATTATCTAGCCAAACATGAAACTTACAATTCTGACCTTACAGTACAGTCACTTCATTTCACAAAAATACAGATTGCAGGGGACCAAAGCCTTTTATTTTTTTTTCGTGTTTAACATACATGACCTTTTCACAAGACTCTACAGAGATATCATTATAATTGCCTAAAAGTTTTTATGACTCCTCAGGGCACAGGGGTGACTGGTTGATCCTAAAATGTGATATATTATAATTAAAGTATATTTAAATCACCCTAATAATTAAGAAGACAAATTTATTTTTGTGGAAGAAATTGATTATTTGAGTTATGGCAACATTTTTCATACAGCAGACAGCTAAGAAAGAAATTGCAGTGATAGACAGCAGATATATTGTATATTGTTCCTGCTTTGCAGTAAGACAGAAAAACCTCAGAAATAAAATTCCTGAAATATAGCACAGAACTTTGTCATTGTATCCATCAGAGGAAAATTAATTCCCCAGAGGAGTCTGCCAAGCTTCTTAACAAAAATATCCATACAATTTATGCTTCAATCATGGCCAAATTCTTTCAATTGCATGAGGACTAACTGGAACATCAGCAGCCTCTCCAGTGGGCTATTCCAATTTCATTACTTTTATGCCAGTAGATGACAGGTTGTTGTTGAAATTGATCTCTTTTATAAGGTTCATAACATACTCTTCAAATTACTGTGCATCTTCAGATTTTCTTCTTTTCTCAAAGGTCTTAAGAAAGGTTAATAACATCAACAATATAGTCTTGGTTAAAGTAGCACTACTTAAAAGAATAGCTTTCTCTAAATTATGGTTTTGGTCTTATACTATCAACTGGCAAGGTAAGATTCTGTCAGCCATACTTTTCTGCTTATTTACCTACATGAGCAGTGATTCCAATTATTTTTTAGAAACAACTCAAAAAACAAGATGCTCCTTAACTGTAAATAAGCCTGGCAAAACTCTGAACAGCTGCATATCTAAATCGTCAGAACTTCTCAAGATCTATCTGGCGCTATCCTTGGACTGCTGCTGGTCCTTCATTTTCAGCTAATGATTAGTCCTTCAGCTAATAGACTTTAAATCTAATTTTGATTTTTCTACACTATAGCTGCAGTCACTACAGATGTACTTCGAGCATTTTAAAGTTATTTTAAAATATCCATACATACACTTTCAAATGAAACCTGTTGGTTTATAAAACCTTGATTAATACCTTCATAGGTAGAGTGAATGGAATGTTTTAAACTGCAATAAAATTTCTGAAAAGCAGAATTCCCATCAGTACTATCTGGAAGAAAGCTAGTAGTCAAATCTATTTAGAATTCTCTTAAAACTCCTTCAAACATTGCCAACGTTTAGCACTTGTGCTGGATTTTTTCATGACCGCTGTTGGCCTAGGGTGTGTGTTTTGGGAAAGCTTCAGTGTAAATTTTCAACTGCCTTTGACATGTGAGTTGATGAAAAAGGCATCATTTGACCAATGTAATAAAGTTGGCAACCTTTTCTTTGTAAAACTTCAATGCCTCCAATCTCTGGAGCAGAAGCTGACATTTGTACTGGTAACTTCTATATTATCTGTCTTTCTTCTTTCATCTTCATGAACTTGACAAAAATATGGTAAAATTGTAAGAACTCAAACCACTAAAGACCGAACAGTGGTGAGTTATTTCATTGATTTTTTTCTTTGATTTTGATTTGATTTTTGATTTGATTTTTTCTGTTGTGCTTACATAATCATTTAGCAGGTCCAAGCTTCTTACAGGTCACAGAACTTACTAAAATGTCATTTACTAAACTGTGCCTCTACTTTCCTCAGCAAGCCATTGGACATGCTCCAGCCCTAAACTGGAAGTACTAAAAATCTGAATTTGTTTAAGAGGACTTTAAATGCCCTGGCTAGGAAAAGGGCACAAGAACTGAGTCTGTGACACCTAATTAGCTTCTCTTCTTAATGATGAAAAAGAAATTTCATCATGATACAGAGGGGTCAGACAGACATGAAGACAAAATTTTGGAGTGCATCAGCTAAGAGAGAATGTGAGAATGAGAAACAAGATCTGTTAAAGAAGATATTAGGGGAAAAAAGGGGGACATGCCGGACAAGGAAAGTTAATTATGAACTGCTGGGACAAAGAACACAAGCTAAGAAAAGCACTAAGTCCAGACACAGATCAGTACAAAACATGTTCTAAGAATGGCTGGAAAAAGGGAAAGGAACTACGAATACACTGAGAATACACCCATGATAACACTTGAATTTTCAACTAAGTGAAGTAGAAAGTGATCTTGTGTTAGATCATATAATTTTGTAGTAATCTGGACACTTGCCTTTAAAGTCATAAATTTGTGTTTATCATTCCATTGCCTTTGATTTTTTGATCAAATGCTTTTTTTTCCTTTTTTTTTCTTTTTTTGAGAAATGAAAGTAGCCCTTTACCAACAGGTTATCAGATACATAAGTGATTTCCAATCACACCAGCTTTGAAGAAGTTAATACAGACTTGCTTCCTTCATGGCTGCATCCTCTACTTTCCAGATCATGAAGTTATCCTTTGGCTAATTGCAGAATATCTTTGATATTTTGCCGTGTCCTGTATTTGTTACACAGCAGCTGTCCAGTTCATTGTAGTCACCCTCGAGCAAATTATCTTGTTGTCCTGAGTTTTAATACTTGCCCAGTAGTGGTTTTGTTTGTTTTCCTGTTGCTCTTTTTAGTCCTCAGGGTCTGCAGCAGATGCTTATTATAGTTTCTCTTTTGTCTTTGCTATTATTCTGTCTGTATATGAAATATTTTGCTGATATTTCACACTTTTGAAACTTTTGAAGAATGGTGGATGAAAAACATTAGGAAGAGAGATCTAGGAAAAAGTGGTCATTAACATCTGCACAGCTAGTGGAGATTAGAAAAGACACACAAAGTGCCCGAAGAGAAAGAATGTACTGTTTCCTTCAGCTCAGAAGGCATCACTGGCATACTTTCCCCACCAGCCACTTTCTCTTTATTGGGGAAAAATAGCCTATTCTTTGTAGTTTATTTTATACCTGATTCTTTTGTATTTATTCTTGTCAACTACTAAACAATAGTAGGATGCCCATAGTGACTATTAATCTATGGGAATGGTGTCTGTGAAACTGCACATCTGCTGCTCAATAAATGGAAAGGTCTCACTAATAATTCTCTTGAAACACCAAAACTCACCTGCAGTTTGAATAACTATAATGATAAGACAAGGCTTTCTTTCCTGGGTCATTTTCAGTCCTTGGAAACCAGTTTTCCTTAATCTAGTTCCTGAAAAAAATCTAATTGTATTTATAACAATTTTATTGACAAACTTAACGAAGTGATGTGATGCTTCATTCTCCTAATGCTTAGTGTAACGCATATCCTAGGAGACCTCAGTCAACAATGAATCTTGTAACAAAAAAGGAACCAAGCACAGCAGTATCTTCTCTTCCTCCCTGTTTTTTATGGGCATCCACCACCCAAAGCTAATACAGACTTACTGCAGTCTCCTAGGTTTTGTCTGAAGAAGCACAGATCAACCCTTAGGTATCAATAATAGAGAGTATGAATACAATATTCTTTTGTGGGTCATCTGGCACACTTCAACCGAAAACTCAGCAGGGATTTGCAAAAGAATGTAATGATACTGAGCACACATATTGGACTAAATACTTTTGTTCTCTTCTCAGTCCATACATCCGTTTATCAAAGATAAGAAGACAATATTCTAAACCTTGCAATTAAGTGAGAATACAGGTTGACAACTTTTAAATTTGACCTCTTTCAGCTCTTCCTAAACCAAGTGACCTCAGTCATCACGCAAAGGTTTTCTTGTACTACAATGTAAAATGTGCTCTCAATCTGTAAGTGCAGATATATAGTATAAAATGCTACAAATTCAAAGTGTGATCCTCATTTCAGAGTTACACATCTAGACTTCAGAATACCTTAGACATTTTATAACAGTGCAGAAGACTACAATATATTCTTTACACATCCAGGTAGCTGTGTTTGTCAGAAAACATGTGGTCATGTTCTTGATTATCTTTAATTTTTCTTAACCTCTCAAAACTGCTTCTCTGCAAAGAAGGAAGAGAGGCACGCCTGATAAAATCATTTAGTATTCTACCTTATGTTTAGAGGGGACATAGGTAAAGTAGTGAAAACAATCCTTAGTCCATCATGTTGAAGTACTATTAAGAAACTGAAATCTATTTACACCACCAGCCTCTCCTCATTATTTTGTCTTATTTTTAAAATTTTTTAAGAGGGAAGTTAAACTGCACCTTCAGGAATGATGCAAGCATTTCGGTCAAACCCACACAGCACAAGAGAACAAGGTCCAGAAGTTACTGGAGAAATATCCTACTGAACTGGCAAGGTCACCCAGCAGTGTATGATCTTATCACCTTGACCCTATAGCCAAGTCTGCTCAACATTAGTATTTCATACACAGAAATTCTAGTTGTTCCTGCACCCACAGCTTGTATATCCTTATACAAACTGCAGAACATTCAGTAACATCTAAGCTTTTCAATACAGAGCTCAGCTATGAAAACATGGCTTTGATTTCTGAATCTCTAATGGGGGATTTATATAATGTAACTTTAGCTATTCAAAAATAAGATCTTTCACTTAGAGATGCTCAACATAAGCAGCAGGGAGATAGGCATGTCACAAAGTAAATTAATTCAATTTATCAATCTTTTCCAAGATAGGTGATTACATAGCTACCTATTTCTCTTGACTTGCCACTAGATGACAATTTACTCTAGTCATCTGCCTTATAAATGGCTGTTTAGGATAAATTCATCATACCACCATCATAAACTTTCATAAACCCTACTTAAAACCTAAAATGTAATGCAGACTGTACATACCGAGAAATAGTTAGGCATGGTGATATCTACACTTATTTTTTTTCTTAAACTAAGCTTTTTAAATCGTATCTCTTTTTACTCTCCTAGGAAAAACTATGCAAAGAAACTACAGCAAATACTGGTTTTGATGAACAAGCTTTTTCACTACAAAGACAAAAAAAAGTAGGACCATATTTCACTTCTTGAAAAGGTTAGCAAACTGTTTCGTAAAGTGGTTTCCTTGGGGCTCTCCAAAACAACTGGGCCAGTTCTATGCAGAAACAATGCACAGAAGATATAAGGGGACTGGAATCTTTTGAACCAGCAGCTGTGCTACCTGCGGCTCTCCATAACAAGCAGACCAATTCCATGTGGAAACAGAATGAGCACAAGATATAAAAAGATCAAAATTGTTTGAACCAGCAGCTGTGCTACCTGCAGCAGTTAATCTTTTCTGGCAATCTGTTAGAGACACACATTCCTCAGGCTAAGAGGACTAAGAGGCTTTTGCTGACTGCTGTTCCTCTGAGAGAAGCTAAGTCCAATTCTCCCTTCATATTACTGGAACAGTTAAACAGTGGACTCATATACGTATTAAGGGGAAAAAAGTCACTTTCATTTGCTTTCTTGGAAAGGAAATTTTTGATCAGTTGCTTTGAATAAGTAACTTTGAACTGGCAGCTCATTTCTTAAACCAATTTGACTAAATGGTAAAATCTTTCACTATGAAGACGCTAAAATCTAAGTTGGAATGTATTTAATAATAGTCAGGCGTGGGCAAAAGAGTATGCTCTCCTACGGACCCAATGTCTGCAGTGGAAACAAAATACATTTTTGTACTATTACATATAAATTAAACCTTAAGTTTATCTGCCCTTTAAAATCCTGGGATGTTGGGGTTGGTTGATATTGTTGGTTTGTGGGAGTGGTTTTTTTGGTTTTTGGGGGTTTTTTTCTTTTTTCTCTTTTTTTCTTTTTTCTCTTTTTTTCTTTTACTGTTAATACTGTCTCTGTTTTACTCTCATTGGACAATTATTTAAATAAAACAGGTTTTTGGCCCTACAATACTTGCCCTCTTTGACTTTTATTTGTCAGTATATTCTCTCTCACAGTTTAAGAGGCATCTTTTTCATTATGGATAATGATCTAATGCTTCAGAATAGTTTCCATTTGTAGCTTTGCTTCTTCACAGTTGCACAATTTTATCAAATATTTTGTTGGTTGGAAGAGGAATATTTCATATTTGATTTACATTCCGGACATCATTTGTTCAGTCAAAGAACAAAGTAGTTGTTTGGCCACATTTCTTTCAATAACTTTTGAGAAATAGAATAAGGACAAAGAGACCATTTCCCCTTCATGTTCAAAAAAAAAAAAAAGTAATTTTGCATTTTTAATTAGGCAAACACAGACAAAAAAACTCTAATCCTAGGGCTTTGGGAGGAAACATAGAGTTACTTAACCTTATGATACATTGCAGGCTTTCAATCTTCAGTCAGCCCTCCACTGCACTGGGAAGTTCTGCTGCTTCTTTCCTTTTATGTTCCTCCCAAAAGAAAGGGGTAAATGAGTCACAAAATAGTGTAATAGCAAGTAATGCACTTTTGTGTGCCAATTAAACATCCTGCCCATATTTTGTACCTCCCTCTATGCCTGATTCTGAACAACAGTAAGAGTGCAGAGAAGGCAAAAACAAAGGTAATTTTTTTTGTTTTTCATATTTGATATTTCAAAATATGTGAAAGCTGTTCTGGAAAGGTAATGCTCAAGAAGACTGAAAAGGAACAGCACATTCTATTCTAATAATTCTATGATTATGGCATATTAATTTACCTTCAAGTTCAAAACCAGTTTTTTAAGAACCACATAGTTCTTATTAAAAAGAAGAAACCATGAGTTTATTGCATAAGGGTGCCATCAACTGGTCTTTGATGACACAAAAACCCCTGTATTTCTGATTACATCTCTATCCCATATTTCACTTTCTTCTCATACCAGTATTAAAGGCTTTCCCAATGCTACAAAACCAGATAACTTTACTGACTTAACACCGAAAAAATCCCCATACCTTGTCCTAGGTTCCCTTTATCCAACTTTGTAAATGCACATCGTTTGTCATGTTTCAGTCTTCAAAGAGTATAGTTGTAGTAGCTAGTATCTGTGAGCTGGTAGAAATAATTTGAAAAATATATATATATAAAACAGTCCTTATTATATACATATATCTGTCATTTTCTAAATACTTTTGTGAAGAAAACACTGAAGTTATAAGATGAAAGCCTGTTTAAGCTTTTTTCAAGGAAGGTATATCGTTAATGAAGACAAAGATTTCAACCCTTTCAATCTGATAAAATCTGTGTTCATTTTGGTCTTGACAGTGTTCTAAATTATTCTAGTCTAAATTAAACTATTACACAGCCTGAATTTCCTGGAGCATGAAGTTCAGACATGCTCTATATACTGAAAAAAGCCAGAAGAAATACTAAGGGTTTGTGCCATATGGAAGTATACCAAAGGCTCTTTCAGGTCATTTTTCTCTCCCATCTTGAAAATAGAGATCTATATTTCATATTTAGAAGTCAAGTTCTAGATGGATAGTAACTTTCTCATTGAAGGACTTTTGGAATATTTTCACTGAGGTAGATTAAGGATAAAAATGGAAGAAAGTTATTGCTAGGATTTGAAGAAACCACACATTTTCAAATACCATTCACTTCTCAAGAATTCAGATGAATCCTCACATCTTGTGAGAACTCTTCTTCTTATGATTCATAGTACAAATATCTCAGAATCTGTATCTTTTTTCAGAAGATCATGTCCCCTGTTTCTCAGTGTGCATTAGCATTCCCTGCAAATACACTAAATCCTCAGTAATTGCCGCATGGGGAAACCAAATCCTCCTCAGGACTAACAAACTAACATGTACCAAAGTAATATGGTATAATTCTTGTTTCAATTGGTTTCAAGAAGATATGCTAATGAACATAGTTATTCTTCACTGAGAAGAAACTGACATTTTCATGTCCAAGAACTTGGTTTAAAACTCAAAAATAGCACTGTCTCTTGAAGAAACAAACTATGAATGAAAATTTCCTAAATGCATTATTTATGTATTCTGATATGAATAATGCTCTGAGCAATCTGATCAAGTCAAAGATGCCCCTTCAGGGCAGGGGGGTTGGAACAGGTGATCTTTAAAAAGTTCTTTCCAACTCATACTATTACATGATTCTATATTGCATACCGTGCTTGATATTCCATACAGGGAAAGTATGGAATAATAACGTAGGATGCTTAAGTCTAAAGAAGAGATGAGTGGGGCTTTAGGAGACAGTGAGAAACATCTGTAAAATATAAACTGTTAAACATTACTCATTTGCTGTGTCTTAAGTTTAAAAAGAGATCTTGAATGAAATATGGCAGATTCAAAACAAAAACAACCAAAAAGAAAAGTGACTCATACAGCTTCTAGCTATGTTTTGGAATCCACTCATAGCATGCTTTGGATGATAAAACTTCAAGTGTATTCAAAGGAAGAGTAGTGGATGGGAAATTCATCGAAGGTTACTAAACCTACAGGAAACACTAGAACAGCAAGTCTTCTTGCTAGCAAATGGTTACAATCTCAAACAATGTATTTCTCAAAAATCCTCATCTTCTAATGATAATAGCATCCTCACACCTCACTAAATTGTTTAACACAGAAGAGATTTTTCGGAAAGTCCTAGCTTTTAGTATTCAGTTACTAGGCTACAATCCATTAGTATGTCAGGATTTGAGACAAATTTGGAGGAAAATATCCTCGGATAGAAGGCAGGTTACAACCGCCCCTCCCCCACCAGGTTCGGGAAAGAAATATTCCTCGGAGGAATGTGAAAAGGGAGGAAAAAACTATTTATTTAACAAACACACAGGAAAGGAATAATAATGCTAAATAATAAAATCCCTCGCTTTGGAGAGAACCTGGTAAATTCAAAGTCCTTTTGTGGGTGCGGCTCTCTCCTCTTTGGAGCTGGGTCGGCATGGGGGTCCCTCACCCGGGCCTCGATGGAAAGTTCTCCCAGATGATGCTCTGGTGTTGTTGCACAGTTCCAGAAGAAAAGAAGAAGAAGCTAAAGTCCAAGGGGAAAAAAAACCTCTCTGTCTCTCTCCAGAGAAAATGGAGTCGAAAGCTGGCTGAAAAGCAAGAAGGGTGCTTCTTCCACTCTCCTCGCCACAGCCGAAAGACGCAGAGGAGTAGTGACCTTGGGGCACAGACTGCTTTGAGAAGTGCGCTCGGTTTTTTCCTCTCCCCCTCTCGGGCTCAGTTTAAAGGCACAGAAAGGCACAGGGTTCATGTCTGCACATAGAGCATGTTGATAGGGGATACACATCATAAAGTCACCCCAAGACATAGTAAAAGCAAATCAATGCTTAAGAAATTTCATTAAAACACACACACACAAAATCCGAATATCAAGAATGAAAATATTAAAATACTGTCGATTAGCTTTTTTTGTTTCTAATGGTTTTACAAGTGGGATATATACCACAAGTTAGAAACTATTTTGGTTCCTATGGAACAGAAGTCACAAATTAGGCCATCTGACATCACATAATAAATCTGGAAAGAAATTCAACAACATGTGGGATGAACTATGATGATAATGCTGAACTAATTTTTTTTCCTTAGGGAAAAAAGATTACACAAAACTTACCTATGCAACCAAAGAACAGTGAAAGACATGACAAAAATATACAGATTTATTTTTAAGATAAAAATTTATCTACATCTTATGAGTGTGTAAGATCGTTATATCTTGTATTTCATGTTTAATAGAAATGTGCACTATTAGGATGAAAAATATCCAAACATTTGCAATTTTTCATGTAAGCCTGATTGAAATGATAATTAAAAATTCATAGATCTAATCATGTCCCTCATTTCAGATGAAAGATCAAACCTCAGTTCTGTCCAGAGACAACAAAAGGACAGTACTCACTCTGACAGCTTTATCCAGTCATACATTTTTTTTCTTCCACAAATGCCAAGAATGCTCAATATGCTCAGAACATGATATTTTGCAAATTTACAAAGCTCTGATCTTTGTGTTTTGGATCAGACATCAAACCAGCATTTAGATGAAACATTAGCCATTTTCTTAAGAAATCATAAGCATTTATTGTGTGTACTCACTGTCCTGGGAATGGAGACTGGTCTGTTTTGGAGTCAATTTATGCTTTACGTCTTCGATAAATAATTTTTGATCAATGTAGCTTTGCAAGCTTAGCATGCTAAAAGATCATGCTGTTATTTCTTTACAGCAAAGTAAGCACCAATACTCCAGAGGAAGCCCAAAGTGAGAATGTTTACTGAGCTCAGTGCTCTGTTTTATTTAATCATAGAGTAACAGAATCACAGAATTGTTGAGGTAGGCACCTATGTAGGTCACCTTGTCCAACTCGCCTGCACAAGCAGGACCATGCAGAGCTGGTCACTCAAGACCAAATCCAGATGATTTTTGAATAACTTCAAAGATGGAGACTCCATAACCTTCCTGAACAATCTGCTTCAGTGCTTTACCACCCCAGCAGTAAATTTTTTTTTCTTATTTTTAATCGTAATTTTCTGCAATTTACTGGAATTTCTTTACTACCGCCCATCAGGTATTGAAATTCATTGAAAGTATTCCCCTGAGCCTTCTCTTTTCCAATATAAATATGCCCACCTCTCAGAGCCTATTCCCATATGCTTCAAATCCTTAATCATCTTCATATCTGGAAGTATGAAAGATTTGGTCTACATTTATACCTACTAAGCTGAAAATGAAACAATTTTGCTCACGTTTCCACATACTAAAGTTATTAATGCAGGAATCAGACAGTATGCTATCACTGCCACCAGTGTCACTGAACACATTACAAAGGCTGAGCGAACTTTCTCCTCTGTTTGAAATAACAGATAGACCCATCTACTCTGAGAAGATAATTTCAGGACATTCATCTCAGGCTCACCAGATAATTTCATCTAGATGAGACATGCATCTAAACCCAGTGGGGCTTGAAATTTCAGGCAGACTCCTTTTTAGGGCTCCTGGTGTTTAGTTCTACATAGTTTTCTGCTCTGCTTGCTAGAAGAGCTAAATGTTCCCTCTACTCACATACTACAAGGAATACAATTTCTGCCATAAGCATTTGAATTCTGCTTAAGGCTTGAAATATCCAGAAGTTAAATGCTGTATTAACCAGTCAACAAATAATGAAGTCCTTTTGACTGAGACTACTAACACCCTTAGAGTCTGAAATATCTGAAGAAAAAAGTAAAGAGACCATTTTACTGAAAAGATGAACAATTCACCAATAGGTGAATTTGTGGAAAATATGCAAGTATATTTACTATATTACATGTTTAAAAGAAAACAAATGCAACCCCTCATACCATGAAAGTGTTAAATTTCATGTTACTACCTATAAATATTGACTAAGACAATCAGTTTCATTTTTATTTGGGATAAATAAGATTGAATTTTCTTTACAGCTCATATTCAATATTTTCAGTGAAAAAATGCATTTTTTACACAAGTTCTTTATCAATCAATATTCCTATATACTAGGGATGAATTTTATTAATCTGTTTGCAAAAGTCAGTCATTTCAATAGGAAGACTATATTAAGTTCAAAAGAATAAGCTTTCTTTAGTATGAGAACAAAGCCTTCATCTTCACAGACTTAGAGATACTCACTAGAGATATATGCATTTGTTTCAGCAGTTTGTTTGACAAAAGCATGCTTCATCATTTGCATTAGATTCACTTAAAACTTTCAACATATTTTCCTTTATCTTTCAGCTACTTTTATGTTTCCATTAGCTTTATATGTTCTTATTTGTGATGGAGAATGGGAAGCAAAACAGTTATGGGATGACACCCAACAATCAGCTAAGCTGGGTCTTACATTTTTTCAGATAATCTCTTTATCTCTCTCATACAGCAGCTACACTAGACTCTGCTGCTGCTTTTACCTTGTGCTGAACAAGATGCTTAAAGTTCCAAGACTCAGTGGAACTTGCTGTGAAGAAGGAGCCATTAGGTTTTTACAGAAAATGTCCAAGGTATAAAATGGAAAACTATTTTGAGGAAAAACTGAACCAGCAGTACTTAGGAAAAGCTATTAAAAACACTTGTTTCAAAATGTTCACTTTATTTTCCCTTATTTCTTCTACCTGTGACCAAAGGTGAGAAAGCAGAATTACATACAGCAGCCAATATGATTTTGAGAATTTGTATAAAATAACAGTGTACTAAAATTACTATTATTAGATTAAATTTAACTTTGTCAGTGTTTGTGGTGTTTTAGCACCAGCTATTAATTAAACTCCAGGTAAGCTTAGCTCTGCCTCCTTCCTGCAACCGGGACATTAGCCACCCCTTATATTTTCCTATCTATGTCATGCCCAGATCCTTTACCTTCCAGCTACATACACATACATACAGATATGTGTGGATAAACATATATTCCTCTAGATAGTCCGAATCCACCAATGCAAGTCATATTCTATGATTCTATATGAATAATTGAACCTCTTCTTTACCTTGGTTTACTGCTATCTTGCTCTCCCTTTCCAAACAGTAGATACTCCATTGTACATGAGGCACTAGTATACATTTTGGAAAAATGTTGACAATTTAGTAGAAGAGAGGAATCAAACTGAAATTCAGTGAAACTCAGACTCTGTGGAGAGGAAAAAGTCAGAGTGCAATGGATCGTAAGAACTTGAGTTATTACTTTGAGCAATTTAATTTCTGAAAGGTACTGCAGTGTTTTAAGAATTACTTAAAATCCTTTTAAAAAGGATTTAAGAATTCCTCTATCATTTACTTTGATTAACACTCATTACTTTTTTAAATGCTATCATTGAATTGCTACCATCACTATTGAACTAAAACCTGGATTAGCATATTTCACTTTATTATTATAAAATATACCATACACTATTTCAAGAATGGAGCATTTTAATTTAGTCTCTTTAAAAATACACATGTGGTTATGCTCAGGCAGATTTTAAAAAATTGCTGTATTTAATTTATACATAATTTCTTACACACAAAAACACCCCCAAAACCACAGTTACTTCTGTTTTACTAAAAATCTTTTCTAGTCCACAGTTCTAAAAGACGAAGCTGGAAAATACGCTAGGCACTTTCAAATTTTTAGAGATATATATATATATCTTATTTAAATCAGTGAAATTGGACAATTAAGTCACCTTCAGTTTGGAATTCATAATGCCACATAACACATTTCGCAGTTTTTACATAAGTTTATCGTGAGCAAATCTCCCACAGAAAAGGGAAGTTTTCATTACAGGAGCTCTCAAGCTAGGCCTACACTAGAAACCCATTAACTGTGTGGATGGCCTGCAGTTGTTGAGTTAGACAAAGCAGAGCTATTCACTGGGGGAGGGAGCTATTTTACATATTAATTCAGAGTCACTTCTCTTGAATGAAATTAGGCCCTACCATTATCTCATCAGTAAAACCATGCCAACCTTCCAGGTATTCCCACTTAGTATTCTATTTTAATTATAACTTATTTTTAACTTTGCAGAGTTTTGAAATCATATTATGATATTATGTGTTACAAAAAAGGTAACACAAATACAAAAAGTATTTTCATAACAATAATTTAAGTGATAACGTAAATAGATTTTCAGTGTTCTCTCTGTACTAATTGACTTCCAAATAAGGAATTAGCCATGCTTTGCTTGGCATTAACCAGGTTTTGACTGAAACAGTGAAAATCTAATGCAATAGAAATTCTAGGCAGTAGTTTAAAAAACATGTGCACAAAATTAAGAAAAAAATAAAAAATGTTTAAATAAAACATAACCTGATTCCTGTAGATCTTAGAAATAATGCAGTAGTCCTCAGATTTGAGATATACTTATCCATACACAGATTTTAAGAAAAAACCCATTTGGTCCATAACTTCAGTAGCCTCTGTTCTAGCTGTAAAATGTGCATTCTTTCATTATCTCCTGTTTTGCCATAGTTTGGCTGACAGCATGTATCAATGGGACACATCTGCAGTGATAAAAGCCCATTAGCCACAAGAAGAGGGAGATGGAATAGATACAATGATATTAATGATATAAATGCCACCTAGCTTTTGTAAGCACCGTTCACTTTTTAAATGAACAGTTTGAATTAATCTCCAGCTTATAAAAACATTGAATTTTACTCTGAGCTGTCAATACATCCCTGATGTTTCAATTATTCATGCTAATATGTGGTCTTCTATAGGTTTCTAAAAAAAAGGGGGGGAGGGGAAAGAGATCTGAGGCTTCAAAAATCAGTTCAAACTTATGTGCCTGATTCTAAGTAGAGGATTTTTTTTTTTTTTTTTTTGGATTATTTTGTCTGTGCCTTTGAATGCCAACAAGAGGCTTCTCAGGGTAAAATAAAAGTATGCTCATATTCATGTGAACAAATACACAAATACTGTACTAAGATACCTGTGCATTATCCAGTCTTTTTTTACATGATGAGACACAAAATAGTTGAGAGCATTAACCTCAGCAATGAGGCAAAGAAGAATAAACTAAAGGGCAACTGAGGGAAAAAATGTCCAAGGAAAGAACAAAAGAGATTAAGGCATCTGTGCAAAGAAAAGAACACATACTCTATGAATGAAAAGTTCATTTTTGAAGGTAATTACCTAACATAAGACATGCTTAAAGCTGAGCAGAGCATAAAGTCTGTGTTATGAGATTGTCACTACCCATTATGTGTAACAACACAACACATAACATTCAATATAAGAGGAATGTGCATATGGTAAAACCATCTAAATGTGAGCTGTTGTCTTTTTCCCCACATAAAAGGATCAATTTTTTTCTTGTAGTTTTGATTACCAATAATTTTCCTTATGACTGAGGATAAGGTGTTTCATATGTTGTCTATTACAATTATCAGCCCAGAATAATCCAAACATAAGTAAAATAATGACATTGATGTCACTGCTATTGACACAGTAACTGTTTAAAATTGAACTGCAGTAGAAGAAGAAATGGCTAAAGTTCAGAAAAAACAGATGATTTGTACAGAGTTTGCCATGCTCATAAGAATTTTCAGAGATACAGCAAAAGGAATCCATCTTGTGCCCGATTGTGTTGGGTCTGACTGAGGTAAAGCTCACAGCCCTTACAGTGCTGTGCTTTGCATTGGTAGCTGGACGGGTGTTGATAACAGAGCAGTGTTTTCGCTACTGCGGAGCAGTGCTGTCCCCCTGACACTCCTTCCCCCACCAAAGGGGATGGGAGTGGGAGAGACCCTGTGAGGGGACACAAGCAGGCCAGCTGACCCAAATCAGCCAAAGGGATATTCCACACCATATGATGTCAGCTCAGATATATAATCTAAGGAGGGGATGAGGAACCGTTATGCCTGCTGACGCCCTGCTTCCCAGGAAGTGCCCGAACATCGCTGCTGATGGGAAGTAGAGACTGATTTCTTTTTTTCCTCTTCGGCTCTTGCGCGTGCAGATCTCTGCTTGCTTCTTTCTTTTGCTGTAATAAAACTGCCTTATCTCACCCTGCTGGTTTCTTTTTTTTTTCTTCCATCTTATTCCCCCTCCTGTCCCAGTGGAAAAGGGAGTGATAGAGCGACTGAGAGGGCGCCTGGCACCTAGCCAGGGTCAACCCACAACCCCAAATAAAGTCATACTGTCTCTGGAACAGCAACATTGGTGATTCCTTTTCTCTTTTGAACAATTCCCACATTTATCTAAATCACTAGCAATCAGTTTGCTGCAAGCACGTTACTAACAAAACTAGCATATAATCTCTTTCTTCGCCCAATGATTTAGGTATGTTAGTTTTCTTTATTTTGCAAGCTATTATTTTCATAAATCACTTCTCGCGGCTAGCAATGACTGATTTGTAAGACATTATTTAAACTGGAATAATATACTTTTGTCATAATCTGAAATATTTATTGATAAATTTATAAAACATGTAGTAGCTCATCATCAGTAGCTTTCTGTTTTTCTCTTTGCTATGTAAACCTAGAGGGGAGGATTTAATAGCAGGATCTGTTCATAAATTGTGCATTCCCATGTCCTAATCCTAAATGAACATATCATCTCCAAATATCTACAAAACCTAGACAGGTTCTTCAGATCTGATCCATCTTTTACAGAACAGCTTCTTAAAAATTCAGTGTGTAAACAGACATTCTACCTGAATCTTTTTATACATCTGGTGCTACGTACAAAAGTGTCTGCAGAAGGTGACTGCAGTGGTGAGCAGATGATTTCAGCTGATCTATCCTTATGAGAAAAACAAGTTAAAATGGATGATAGCTATCTTACTTTTAAGCTCATTTTTCAGGCTGGCAGTCATCCTGTCCTGTTAAGAAAGATAAATTTTATTGTCTTTTTTCAAGATTATACCTAATAAATATGATGACTGTTTCTGTTTCCTTGAATTGTTTTAGGCTCTGAAATCTATTTTAGGTTCTTTTATGTCACATACCTTTGTATTTACCTACCCTTTTTTTTACTGCTGAAATACTTAAATAATCTAAATATTGTAAGGCCCATTATTGCAGGTGCTGCACAAAGGTAGTAAAAAGCCACCTTCCAAATTTCTGACACTGGAAAAAACATTAGAAGTAGTCCTGAACATGCAGGTTAGGAGAAAGTTAAAAAAGATTTGACAACAGACATAATGAGATAAACCAGAGGCAGAAATGAGTGGAGGTTGTTTACCGCATATTTTTTACATTAAAACACATTGATTCACTAAACTTGCTATCAAAACAAGATAGATTTAGACCAATACAGAAACTGAATAAATTTTATTTGGAAAGAACTGAATTAAATTCATGGTAATGAAACATTTCAATAATATTTTGATGTACAAGACATATTAAAAAAATGCCAATATTTTTCCACCTAGCATTGCTCAGTACCAATGACCACAGTGCATTTTGTGCCTGTAAGTTATTTGGCTGAATTTTCCGCATTTCCTAAGAGTTGTTTCTTGAAAAGATACCTGAAGAAGAAGAAGGTTGTCACAAGGATAAGATATTAAGGGTAAGGAAACCCAGGATAAGATTAAGGTCAGCTTCATTTGCCAGAGTGGTTCACAGAAATGTCCTTTCTGTATGATCAGATGAAAAGGGTACAGGTCAAATGTGTATGCCTCTGAAAGTAAAAAGAAATAGTCATGGAATGGATGTACTTAGTGTCAATTGTCTGTTTTTCACTGTGCAAATAGTCAGGCAGCTCAGTTCAATATGTAAGGTGATTCTGGTACTTCTTTTTTTAACACAATACTTTTATACAGTGTAGAGAGTTTTAGACAAAAGGAAAAGACAGACTGTTACTACTGCCACTGTATTTCAAAGTCACTGTCATAGTCTGAAAATTAAAAAATTAGACACCAACTCAGTCAATATTTACTTCCATCATTTTTTATTTTTAACAATTTCATTAAAAGATCGCATGTCTAAAAGTTATGTGATACTTTGAAAGCCTTGTTGGGTTTTTATAACTTTCGAAGTCATGTGACTTAAATAATCGGATATAACCAGTTCTGTCTTGAAGGATCATACATTTCCAGGCATACATTCCGATCATAGATTTCCAAATTTCCAATTAAAAATATCTAGTGGGAAAAAGAGATAAGAGACAAGAGAAAATTTTCAGCATATGAGGAGCAGCTGGGGGATCTGGGCCTCTTTAGGCTGGAGAGAAGGAGGCTCAGGGAAGACCTGATCACTCCCTACAACTTGTGAAAGGAGGCTGTGGCCAGGTGGGGGTCGTCCTCTTCTCCCAGGCAACAAATGAGAGGGCAAGAAGACACAGCCTCAAGCTGTGCCCAGGGAGGTTCAGGTTAAACATCAGGAGGAATTTCCTCATGGAAATTGTTGTTAAACACTGTAATGGACTGCCCAGGGAGATGATGGAGTCGCCATCCATAGAGGTGCTCAAGAAACAACTGGATGTGGCACTTAGTGCCAAGGTCTAGTTGCCAAGGTGGTGGTCAGTGAAAAGTTGGACTTGGTGTCAGAGATCTTTTGCAAAAAACTAAATGATTCTGTGATTCTTCTTGGCAACTACAGATAGAAAAACTTTCAAAGAGAGAGCATCAGGAATAGTAAAAAAAAGGTACTAAAAAATATAAAACCAAGACAATCCTTAAAAATTTACTGAAGGCAAATTGTTCCTTATTTAAAAATATCTTGAATATCACCATCTGACTTGTTATTAGCTGCAATATAGAAATAAGACCTATGAAGTCAAAAAACGATGCCATCCCAAAAAGCAGAGAACAAGAGAGAAATTGTCTTCATATCGTTCCATTTGCAAAGGACAAACTAGCAGATCTTCCAACTGCTAGGTTCTCTGAACTAGGAAAATAGTATCAGTTGAAATGATTGAATAGTGAAAGTTCCAGAGGATTAAGAAAGACATCGTGGTGCATACTTAGGAAAGCCCTAGCAATATGTCACTGCTTTCCTACATTATAAATTAAATCAAGGTTTATATTAAAGCTTGTCAAAGGTGATACCAAGGAAGATAATGATTTCAAACATTTCCAGAAATTGGTAAAAATGAAGTAAGTGGAGTTAGAATATTTATAATGTCCAACTGGCAAAGGAGAGTCTGACAGAGAGGGCCATAACTGTCACACCATCTGTTGTCCAGTGCAATGTCTTTCATCAATTCAACATAGAATTTGTCTTATTCTTGCCTCCAAAACTATTATCCAAAGAATTTGAGTATCATGAAAAATTCTAGTACAATGTCAGTGTCCCAAAAAAGGAATCTATTAATAGCTCTTTCAAAGAATTTCCAAAAATCATTCTAGTCCAGAAGCAATAAGGCATTTCAGAGTACCATATAGGGGATGTAACTATTCCTAGATCTTCATAAGATGAAGAAAACTGTCCGCTCCTATACCTGAAAATTTTCTTCTAAATCAGTGGTGATGATGTTTAAAAAACCCATCCCAAACCCTGGTCTTGATAGACAGTCATAGAAATCTGTATGAACTTTTAACTTCTTCAACATTTAAGACTGAAAATACATGGAGCTAAGCAATGCAACTTCTTGTTAGCAAAAAATAGTAACATAATAGAATTTTTTCATACTAAAACAATTAAGAATCTTTTTTCCTACAGTATCACTGTGCCAGTATCTGACTTTTCTGATTTGGGATGAAATACTTTATCAGAATTATAAGAAAAATTATTTTAATACTAAATTTTAGTATTCAAAACCACCTTATATCCATTCCATCATGCATCAGCATTGCCCTTTGAGTCATCCATATTGATGAAAACTGGAATGATATTGATACATGAATATTCTCTTTTTATTACTTCTGGGCATTTTGTAGTAGATTTGATCTGTGCTTATTCTGAATGCTAAAAAACCTCCCAAAACCTTGAATCCTGTGATCTGTCATACTACCAGACTAACCTTCCCTTACTAAAACATTTTATTTTCCTGACTGTATGATCAAAAAGCCTTGAGGTGTGCCTTGCATGCCATCTTTCTTTCAGAGACTTTCTCATTACATGAAACGTAGAGTTCTTAGTTTCACTTGTGGTGTAATTTTTTCTTAAATCATGTGACATCAATTATGAGGACAGCTGTAGTGAATTCTATTTAGCAAAGTCTCTTTGAAGCTCAGATAAATTTTCTTATTGTATAAAGGTAAATAATTAGTAAGATAAAGGAAAGAAATCAATAAAAGATTTTTTTTTTTGCTCAATGCCCTTGTAGTAGATAATACTAAATACCCATATTTATCCACCTGTGTTTTCATATGCAGACAAAAGGACTTCTGAGGGAAATACACCATGTGAGAAAAATGAATGAAATATTTGAAAAGCCCTCTCTTCTCGCTCAAGTAATATAAAATATTGGCAAGTTTGAATGTGAAGACTGCAAAAATAGATGAGCAACATTTTTAACTTCAGAATATAAAACTTAATGCAAAATCCAGTTTGAACTAGAAAGTTAGAACTTCTCTAACACAGAAGAGTACTTGGAAACACACAAAATGGAAACTTGTAAATGCATTTAAAGTAGAAATACATGTGTTGGAAATTCAAAGTTCACCTAAAAGTGCATTAAAGAAAATCTTCCATTGACGTCAGCACCTTTGCCTCAGACCAATAAATTCCATGAACAGGTAAGAATTGCTTAAGTTAGTGACTTGTGACATGAATTTCAGAGTTCTTAAGGAAGAAATAATTCCAAAATCATCCTTGCTTTAGGGTTGTTTCTTTTATGTAAACTATATTCTCTAACAGACTCATGAATATAATTTAATTTAAAACATATAATTCAATCCTACCTGCTTTATTAGTAGCAACAATTATTTACATAGTACCACTTACATTATGAAATGTATATATATATAATGAAATGAAATACCATTCATTACAAAGTGAAAAGGTAACAAAACTATTACAAGTTCATATTTTCCAGTGTTTAATTTGCAAATCTCACCATTATTAATTGAATTTTAAGTGCTGTTTTTAGTGTCAAATTCAAAATTAACTTAGTACTTTTAAGTCTTATCAAAATATCTTAAAAATTCTTTAAAATCAAGTTTATAGCAATTATGCCTTGAAAAAGTGATTTTGAGGTTGTACTCAATTTTTGTGATTATTGTGATAAAAATACAGATAATAGAAGTTGTATGCGCTTTTGTTTGTATTCTGTAGCACCACTGTGTTAGGAGTTAAATTCTATACTACAGTTTGTTACAAAATTTCTCAAGATAAACTTCTCCATCTGACTGTGTATTTCACTTTTTTTTTTCCTTATGCACTTGCAGTCTTATTTCATATCACTTCTTTTGACATTTAAAGCTTAAATGATGAAAGTTAAAGGGCATGGCAACTAGAGGTACCGGTTTGAACCCTAAAATGTTGCTTTATGCTTTCAAAGATCCCCATAACTACAACTCTACAAACCCAAATGGAGAAAAACCACTCATGACTTGAATTTTTCTAACAACAGAAATTATCTGAAATGTTATTCTTTTCATAGGGTTACAAAGTCAAATTACTTCAAAGGAATTAAAAAAAGAAATAAGATCTACACAGGACATTGTTACTGAAAATAAATTAGAAATAAATAGTTGTCATTTATCTATGGAAATGCTGTAAAAGAAAGATGTTTTTACAGACATGAGTGGTGAGAATTGTCTTTGTATATGTTTTCTGTCTTTTGACAAAAATTAGTATTTAAAAAGCCATGAAAATAAAATTCTTATTCAAACATTTAGGGAAAATGTCATCCTAAGTAATAACTTTTTTTTTAAGTGCAAGTAGATAAAAATTGAGCTGAAACATTGAGTGAGCCTGTGATGGATGGAGAGCTGACGTGTAATTTTGTCTGTGAGATGTTTGTTGTGCAAATTATTGAGCTAGTCTGAATAAAAACCCTAAGGAAATATACACATGGAAAAAAGAGTCATGTGAGAGAACTGCTTCTCAGAAAATTTTTCATGTCTGTTAAATGACAAATAGTCTTCCTATAACAAAGTTGGTGAAGGATCTGGAGCGCAAGTCTTATGAGGAGTGGCTGAGGAACCTAAGGTTGTTTAATCTGGAGAAAAGGAAACTGCGGTGAGAACCTTATCACGCTCTACAACTACCTGAAAGGAGGCTGTAGACAGTTGGGAGTCGGTCTCTTTTCCTAAGTAACAANTTTGTTGTGCAAATTATTGAGCTAGTCTGAATAAAACCCTAAGGAAATATACACATGGAAAAAAGAGTCATGTGAGAGAACTGCTTCTCAGAAAATTTTTCATGTCTGTTAAATGACAAATAGTCTTCCTATAACAAAGTTGGTGAAGGATCTGGAGCGCAAGTCTTATGAGGAGTGGCTGAGGAACCTAAGGTTGTTTAATCTGGAGAAAAGGAAACTGAGGTGAGAACCTTATCACTCTCTACAACTACCTGAAAGGAGGCTGTAGACAGTTGGGAGTCGGTCTCTTTTCCTAAGTAACAAGTCACACAATGTGAGGGAACAGCGTCAAGTTGCACCAGGAGATGCTTAGATTGGATATCAGGAAAAATTTTTTCGCTGAAAGGACAGGTAAGTATTGTAACAGGCTGCCCAGGGAAAGTGGGCAGCTTAAAAAGTTTAAAAGATATGCAGATGTGGTGCTTAGGGAAATGGTTTAGTGGTGGACTTGGCAGTGCCGGGTTAACAGATGGACTTGATGACCTTAAAGGTCTTTTCCCACCTAAATGACTCCATGATTCTATGAATTTAGAACCTTTGTATGGACTAGATACACCATGGAGAAGGCACACGTGCTGTTGTATACACACAAAACTAAACTCAGTCTTAGTGAAGTTGTGAACAAGTTGCAAGCAACATGCAACAGCGATGTATAACAGAGAAAAAATTATTACATTGATCATAGCAACAAAACTACAACAGTATGTCAGTTGACAATTTTACTTTAGGATAAAGGACTGGACTAGATGGCAACTTGAATTCCTTTCATTGCTGTTAAAAGACTGATCAAAGCCAGGGGATGCCTTCCTGATACTCAATAGTTAGAGGGACAATAAGGCCCTTAACAGCATATGCATGGGAGGAGAGGGTGGATACGTTGGGCATAGCACTATATAGAAGGTGATGGGGTGACAAAACTTTATGTGATTATTGCAAAAGTAAAATGCGTTTTCATCCTAAGACATCTGGGCTTTGCTCTATACTAGCAGCTAAGGAATCCTGGTAAGAGAAACCCTAAATATTTGGACTCAGTCAGATACAATGAGCAAGAGCGGGAGAGCTACAATTAAGCAAGTGCCCAAAGCCTAGTGGCTAGGTGAGAAGAGAGATTATGAAAAATGCAGTGAAATGCAACTGAAAAAATGAAGGTTAGATTTCATAATACAGCTGGAATTCTGTTCCAAATGTTATAGTAAAGGAGTTCCATGGCTGAGACAGGAGAATGACAGCTACATAAGGGAAGTCAATGGTGGGAAGATCTGGAAATATGGAGGACAACACAGGAAAAAGAGAAGAAAAAGAGCTTGGATTTGATTATCAAGGAAAGTAATGATTCATAAGATCAAAAAATAAATGAGAAAATGGAAAAAATACTAATGGTACCTATGATAATTTTAGAGGTTAGCTTTCGTACTGATTACAGGACAGATTAGGAATGCTACCAGACAGCTGTGAAGGAGACCTGTGCTACATTTAAAACAGCACAAAAGTGCAGGTTCACTAAGACAGAAAAAAACATCTGCTGAAGTTCTTCAAAGGAATAATCAGCACAGTTTTTCAGCAGTGAAGATGTACAACAAATACAGACTCACAGATAAAGAGAACTTGGAAAAAGAAGAGCATAATAAAGGGGGCACGCACACACAATAACTGGGATTGTAATAAAAAAATTGCATACAGCCTTATCTTTCAATTATAATATCACATTTATTTGCTTTCTCTTGGGTTCAGTGACTCTAATGGCACATTTTTTCTTATCTGAATAAGAGCTGAAATTCCCAAGGTGATTTCAAATACCTCTTATTACAAAGATGACATAGAAACAAAATTTGTACCTCAAAATACCACAGCTACCAGGGTATGGTTTTAAGTCATATTTGTCCTCTACAGGAAAACAGTGAGACCCACGTCTCACTTAGATTAAGAAATGAAATTCAGGATTTGAATTTTAACTCGAACAGGCACTAAAATCAAGGATGATGTCCTAGCGTAAGAAAGGAGGGTCACTTCACACCTTCTGCACTCTTCTATTGAACTAGAAAACACAGACACTCTACCCATCATTAAGTACCAAGTGTACCCAAATACAAGACATGGCAGTGTCCTGTGCTGAGATGACATGGTGCCTCTGCAAATGTTATCCTGTGCCACAATATATGAATTACAGGGAAGTGCTAATTTTTATGTAGATAAATGCTCTGAAGGGGAGAAGAAAGACAGAAAAAAGGCAGAGGCAGAAAAAGATAACAAAAAATAAGATATGTCAAGAGATCATGTATCTTCATTTAATCATGTCTGTTTAGATTTGCTAAAAGAATATTCTAAAAGTAAATTGAGAGGAAAAAGTACAGAAAAAAAAGAATACTGAAAGACTAGGAATGGGCTACACTCTAGATAGTATGATATAATTAAAAAGACTGATTCCATGGAAATCTGTAACCTGGGAACATATATCCAAATGTTTTATTTCTGTGTGTCAAAGAAAATTTATTTGAAAGGTACTTGAAATTAAATTTTGGGTAAATAATTTTCACTTATATTTGATTTTGATTAATATTTTTAAATACAATTTTGTCCTGGTTCCAGCCCAGTTCAGTGGGAGAGGTTGTGGCCAAGACATTATGCTAATCTACACCACCTTACATCATTGACAGGGGTGGCAAAAAGGGACTTTCTCACTTCAAGGTGGGCAAAATGGTCAGTATTGTCACAGATTTCCATGTAAATAATTTCTTTGTCTTAAACTTTTGTTATTAATAATGTTGCTGTTAATGTTCATTTTCTTATCTCATTGCTGTTTCCATTAGATTGTTCTTATGCCTGTGATCTTTGCCTTTTATGTCTCCAATTCTCCTCTCTGGCCACATATGAGGAGAAGGCAGGGAGCAGAAGCAAGTCCATGGAGTGGTTTTGGAGTCTTGGAGGGAGAGAAAATAAATTGGGGAGTACCATTCCTAAACCGTGTAATATTTCTGAAAGAACTGAGCTTATTTTATGTTATAAAATTTATAAACATTCATGTACACATATACACACACAAATACATTCCTATTTTGTGATAATAACCACATATTTCTTTGATCAACTATCCTAAAATTGCACTTCTGTTCAACCTCTTTGGAAGGAAAACAAAACAATCCCACGTTCCATCCTAAATGCATATAGTCCATCTCATGTGCACACCTAATTGTTTCCTAAGACCACAGAGGGAGTCAGTACATATTTTCAATTATATTGAATTATGACCCCAAGCAAAGATCACTTCCCCACTGTTTGAAACCCCTTCAGGTCCAAGGTTGGACCACTCCAGTGTCATCAAAAGGTTGTATGCAACAGCATCCATGCAAAGACCTGTGATTTTATTTATGCCTTTTATCTTACTCACTTTAGAATTGGCCTTTTGAACCAAACGTTTATTATTGCATGTGTAGAAGAATAAAGAGGTTGTGGAGGTACCAGAAACACAGAGCTCCTGCAAAGCTTTTTGGTCTAAAAATTTGTTACCTGATCTTTTCAAACTGTCCAACAGTGAAATTGCTGAACAAAACCATTCTTCCTGGTTCTCAGTTCCCAAGTGCTGCTTTCTGTTTAGTAATGACTTTGTCTTGTTTACAAGTCTCAGCCTTGTAAGGGATTTTTAAAGACAATATACCAAACTCCTCTGTTTTAAACTTTGTCCTATATATAGAACTAGGTATCCAAAAGCATGCTCAGTCACTAACAAATTGTAAAGACACAGTGACAAAAATTAGTTATGCCAGACTTCATTTAGCATTCTACACTCTTTACAGCAATGGTAAATCCAAACACTTGAATTACACTTTTTTACATTAAATAGATAAACTCTGTTGACAGAAATTCTGTGGAAAACTTTTCTCCCTAACATATGCCAGGTTTCAAGCTGAAGCACAGTTTTATAGACTGGTTATGAATTTCTATAAAAGAGGTTTTTAGCATGGAAATCCTGGTATCTTTAAGGCTAGCAGAGCTGGTTGGACCTGCTACATTACGGTTCTAGATTAAAATATTACTAGAGATGAATCAACTGGACACACACAATAACATAGGCACATTTAGGGTATTAGTGAAATACAAACTTTGTAAACTGATTGTATTTATTGAGAAATGAATTATGAGAAACGGGAATACTGCTGTTTCTTTATACTCCAATCGCAACTTATATTATAATTATTAAGCAATTAATGTCATTTAATATAAAGTGCTACTGCAGGGATACAGCACAATAACCTTTTTTATTAATATTTTTTGTTGTGTACTTTAAAAGTAATTCCTGAGAGAAATTCGGGCTGCTAAATTAAGTAAATCAATTATGAGATTATATAATATGACCTCTTAAAACTTTTGGAAAAGAATTATTCCGTTAGAAGCCTTTAATATATGAAACAACTTAAAATTACTTCTTTCTGATTTGTTTTAATATTTTGACTTTACAATAGATTAGTCATTAGCAATTAATTGGAATGGCTTTCTTCATTCATTGAAATGGATACAGTGAGGTGGGTTTTAAAGGATTCAGAGATCCAATTTGTAATCCGATGAAAATATGCTTCAGCTTTGCCACAGTTACACAGTTTACTCTTCATTTACAAATCTTAGACCTTCTTAACTCCTCAAACCAATTGCACAATGCCGAATCCTAAGCCAGGCCTAAGGGTATAGCTCTCTGTGAATCCATTACTCTGATCCAGTAAAACTGACTGCCTTTGGAGGTATTTGGTCAGTCTGTGACCAGACGAAACAATCCTCCTAAAGTGATTTTAACAGTAAGAACAGCATACTTGCTACAGGTTTTAAAACTATAAAGCAGTAAATATATCTCTATCTTACCTCAAGGCTTTATCTCTGATACTGATGTTGAAACAGCAGGCACCTCAGTCTGTTTCTCTTCAGCAACACTGAAGAACAAAAGTTTCACTTTTGATTCTGTTATTCTGACTGGTTCTTTAATCTCCTATGTTCAAGTACCTTCTCCTATCCTTACTTGCTCTTAAATTACAAATGCTTTCTGAGGGGTTATTTATCGGTTTAGAACATTTTTTTCTGGCAGCTTCCTATTATACTTATGCAATTTATTCACACAGTACATCATCGCAGTCATCAGACTAACAGTATTTATAAATTAACGTTGCAAATCTATTACAGACTATTTGATTATCCAGTTTTTAAACATTGCAATTAAAATAAATTAAAAGTGCAATTTGTCAATGCTGCATTAGTACTTAGAGTTTTGTGCAGTCAATCCTACCACTCAATAAATGTTCAATTTTGAAATAAGAAAAAGCAAGGACACAGAACATCACTTAAACAGAGACACTCTGTGTTTCTGGATGTGTAGTCTTCTTATTCTTTTTGTTTGTCTTCTTATTTGGAAACAAACCTACCTAAGTTGCTACCTTTGTGGCTACAATAAGGTTTTCCCTTGATAAATTTTTGAACTAATAACATTAGCTCTTTTTCCTTGCCAGCGTTTCTGGAATTATATTGCATAAGGGGAAAAGCTTCAACAGTTGACACTGAATATAACCCACCAAACCAGTCCTCACATAATCATACTTTAATGCCAAGAACATTTTTCTATCTTCCCTATTCACTCACAAGTTAAGGGCTACAGTTTTGAATTCATGCTGGGAGAGCAGGGAACTAAAATTCAGTATAGGAAAAGGCTATATATTGTACACTATTATAGCAGAAATGTTTAAAGACAATTTCAATTTCTTAAGAAAAAATGGCCTTTACTGAATTTTTGCTAGATAGAAATCAGATACTTGTTGACAAAGATGGTTTCCAAATTACAGAAAGAAGAACAGGACAGCGGCTGTAGTTCAGAGTGCTGACTAAAGCACCGAGGTAGATAAGAAATTAAAAAAGATAAGATATAATTCATTCTCAGTTTAGTTATTGGTTTTACAAAATGATTACTAGTGGCACTGGCATGTGATCAGCATCAAAACCAAACATAGAAGTTTCACATTTATGCCAAAGTTCACTATTTCCTTGGCTAGTGGCACAAAAAATGTTACTGAAACTGAGAGAAATATTTTTATCAGATAGCTATGCTATTCCATGTCTGGAAACCAGCTGGTCAACATCTTTTTTGCACCCAAAACTTGTTACAGGCCTCCAGAAGAGATCTGACAAGTACAGTGCAGAGGATAACTACTTTCCTGGATCTCCTAGTGCCAACCTGGGTGCTCTTGGTCTTTTTTGCCAGGGCACACTGCATGCTGATTCCCAGCTTTCCATCTACCAGCATCTCCCCAAGTCCTTCTCAGCAGTGCTGCTCAAAAGCCCCAGCGTATAACACCATAGGAGTAGGAGTAGGAGTCCCTTCCTTCACAAGTGAAAGATTTGGTATTTATCCTTGCTGAATTTCAGGACGTTCCTGCTGGCCCAGCCTCCTTCTCCCCTTCTGAATGGCTGTTATCAAGTGGTCCTTCCACTTTGGTATCACCTGAAAACTTGATGACAGACCATTTCATAAACTGCTTCAGCTCAGGTTCCTACAGTCTGAGCTGAGGTGCCTTATTGCCCTTCCTGACCAAGCCCTAGACACTTAGATGATAAAGCTAAATATTTACAGTGAATAAACATTTGTTTATTTGTTGCTTACAGCACCTTTTGGGAGATGCTGCCTTGTTTTTTGTCTTTAAAAACAACTAAAAAAGCCAAACAAGAAGTAAATTCTGAGAGTGACATTTCAATTAAGTACAAAAGCTTAGTTTCTTATTTTTCTTTTTCCAGTTTCCACTGGCAGCATCAATACTCCTACTGTCATTTTAAATACTAAAGAAGCCATCTGCTCTCCAAATATACACAAACAGAGTAAACCTCAAGTTTTTTTAAAAGTATAAATGAAACAACAATGATAATAATTGCTTTGTACGTTTATAATAGTAATGAGCATAATCCATCAGATTTTAGAACACCTCTCTTATTCAAAGCAGAAAAAATAATATTATGACGGGACTGTCCTTGTGTTACATTCCAAGGAGACTGTATTCATTCATTAAATTCAAATTTTTCCAAGTTTAAAAAATATCCTGAAAACTCTTTGCACCCTGTTCCTGTTTAATCAAACCAGGTACTTTTAAAATATACCAATAAACGAATATTTTAAAAAATACATTAAGGGGGGCAAAAATTTGAGGGTCCTTTTAATAAAGTGTTTGTCAGGTTTTAGTAATGGTTCTGATTATGGCTGACTGATCTACTGAGGGTATGATAAACTCATATATATCCATCCACAATATAACATTATTCAAACTACAATAATTCCAAATCAGTTCCAATGGCAGTAGCTACTTTTTGCATGACACAAGCAACCACATGACCTTGAAGCTTTAATCCATATTTGACCAACCATCTTAAGTCTCCTTTATTGTAATAACACTGCTTTGCCAACTACACATCATGATTTACATAAACTAAGCGTTGTTGCATGAAGCATAAGCAATATCTTTCATTGATTTGATTCTTCTGTGCTTGAAAGCTCTGGCAAAATAATTAACTCAAATGAGAGTGTAAGAGGTCTCAGTCCTTGATTATGACTCTGAATACGATTCCAGTTTAATACATTCCTTGAGATGTAGATCTGCTAAATTTACCCTGGTTGCTTTACTGCCTCACACTAGCTATGGAAATAACTAAACAGAGAGTGTATATCCAGAAGCACATGCCAACAGAGTGTATCCCTGTGTCACTTTTATAAACCATTGCTATGGTCAGATAGTTTTGAAATATCAGTCACATAAAGTGAAGTGTGATGTCACAGTCTTCCTAATAAGTTCTGACTTAGCAGTCTTGGCTTGTGATTCTTAGTTAGTATTCCTGAATTAGTCCTACCAGGTCTAAAAAAAAAAAAAAAACACATGAAAAAACCCACCCACCAATCAGCCAATCAACCAACCAATACATCTTGGAAAATTAGCGGACATTTACAAGACATTAGTCTTCACAGAGGGAATAGTATCCATCAGAAAAAGTGCATTCAGTGGAATTTTTATAATTTCCCAAAAAGGTTTTAGAATCCTTAGCCTTTAGTCTTTCTTGAACTCAGCTGTGTCCTTGATCTACTTTTAATGTGGTCATGATTTTTCTGGAGTAGAGTTTGCTATGTCGATTTACTGGAACAAATGGTAGTTCTGTTTCCCTGTGAGATTTCTATATCTCAAAGCAATTTGTCCCCCAAATTATTTTGAACTCTCTCATATTTTTCTACTACATTGTCACTGATTTGAGTCTCACGTTTCATGAAGAACCATTTGCTTTTTCATGTAGAAACTTATTTCTTTAGAGTCCTTTTGTAGCTTTACTCTCTTGCCACATAGTTTAAAGTATTTTCTTCTTCTCAAAGAAAGAGTAGAAACAAATTAGGTCATCATTTGATGGACTATCATCACACAACAATTTTTTCACTTTCTTTACTGGTGGTGTTCTGCTAAATCAGTATTTTACCTTTTGTTTTGTATCATCCTGAAATGCATTTATTTCAGAATTTGAAACCATGCTGTCTCTTTTACTTTACTCAAAGTGATCATTAGATTGTTATTAGAATGTGTTTTCAGAATTGTTTTAATTTTTTATACACCAGAAATAGAGATGATAAGTACATTAATTGATGTTGCACGAAGACGAATGTCCATGTCCCTAACAAACTCTAACATATTTCATTTTCGTAGTCTGAATTTTGCAAAAGCAGGGATTGTGACTTTCAGTCATAGAGAGCAATAAAAAAATATAATTTTCTCTGCTTAGCTAAGTATCTAAAAAGGCCTTTCAAATCAACTGAAGAATGGGAAAAGTTTTTAGTTATTCCCACTGGAACAGGTGTATATTTTTCCTGATTTTTCATTTCCTTTACTAAATATATAAGTTTCATGCCACTTGTGAGCAACTAATGAGAGTATCATTTTTTTCACAAGTGACCCTTGAGCTTTCTTCAGCTAAGATAAGGAAGAAGTTGCAGTTATGGTTTATGACATTAAAGGCCAATTCTGATTAATGAATGGGCAACCAATTAACCTTCGGGTCCTGGTCAAAATGCAAGGAACTGAGGGAAGCAGACAAGCAGTTGTGAGAATGGGAACAGAGAAGGGGGGGATCCTGGGCTCCCTCACTCACCAATCAACAGAAAATTGAGGTTAGATCTTCAACCCAGGTTCAGCTTTTCCAGCTTGAAAACAGCATCCACCACCCTTTTCAGACAATTTCAGGTTCTGTAAACCTAGTTGAGGTAGAAAAAGATTGAAGATGGACACGGCTGTGATCCCATCATCATGATAGTTTAAATTTTATAGAAGTAAGGAGAAGAAGAATAATAAGAAGAAAGCCAAAGCCCAGAGTCACAAAGAAGCCAATAGTATTTCAGGCTTAGAGAACAATGAATGACTTTTAAAATTTACATTTTGCAAATGCAATGTAGCACTCTGGTAAAGTCAGTGACAATACCATCACAGTAAAGAGGAATTTTTAAATGCGAAAATATTGTAGAAGATGATGAAAGACCTGTTAGACTAAATGCAAATGGCACACAGCTTAATTTTCAGTGCTGCCTGCTCACAAATTGGAGCAATGCTGCTGTAGCAATATTAATACTGAATAGGAGAAAATAATACAAGGGTTTGGAAGGTAAAAAATTAAAACACAGATCTGACTACAGTCAGTGAATCTGTGTTCAAAGACAGAGCATGTCTGGACACATCTAAGCTAGTGTTAGACACTCTGCTGAGGCAAGTTAGATATAGATCTGTCCCAAGTATTCTCTGTGGCTGCTGAGGAGATATAAATGCCTTTAGAGGGCACTGAAAAACTCCTGAGATTTAACTTGCATTTCAGAACACCCATTTCTTTGCAATGGAAATAGAAACAGCCTTGGGCAAGTGAGCTCCTAATTTCATCATCATGATTGTCTGCCTAAAATAGGGAGATCTAAAATCAGTCAAGGACTGTATTTGTTAGAAGATTGTTGATGTAACTTGGGGGAGAAAAAAAGCAATTTGTACTACATTGTGTTATGCACAGTCTTCTATTCCTGAGTGGTCTTTTGAGGAGAAAATAATAAAAATAATTGAGGAGGGAAACAAAAATGCTTTGTACATGATGGAGTAATTCTTACCAACATGGTAAGAACATCATCTACTGTGGTGAAAGTGTAAGCTAAATAAATTTAAAGCAAGTCTAGGAGAAAAACAGGATGCCTACAATGGTTGGTCTAAAATAGGAAATAAAGGAACGATTTTCAACTTATATGAAAAGCATCTAAATTATGTCAATAAAACCAACTTTTTCTAAGTCTTAAAAAAGGAAAATCTTTAGGTGATTGAAGGGAAAAAAATGTGTTCAATATATTTGTAAATATCAAAATTCTTAGAAAAATGGAGCAGATTTTGCACATTTGTAGCATCAGTCTGTTTATTGTGCTGCGCTCAGTAATTTCAATGAAAATGGAAGCATATAAATTTGTTTTGATCTTGTGGAGAAAAAATTTCAAACCTTCTGAAAAGGTAAGTAACAGTCATCACATTTCTTTGGCCATTAGATTTATGGAATTGGAGGGATGGTAAATTTTACTCCCTCTAATTGTTCCCCTCAAAACAGACTGCAAGCAACTGACAAAGACAGCACTAAGATCTGCAGAGAAGTGATTTTTTTCTACTGAGAAACACTGAGATTTTAACAGAACTGCACAGAACCACTGCAGGTGGAAGACATCCCTGGAGGTCATATGGTCCAGCCCCACCCTGTTCATGCAGGATCACCTAGATTCAGTCGCTCTGGATCATGTCCAAACAGCTTTTGAATCTAAGGATAGAGACCAAAAACTCCTTGGGCAACTTGTAAGTGCTTGGTGACCTCAGAGTTAAAACTTGTTTCCTGATGATCAGACAGAGCCGCCAGAGTTTAGTTTTGTACCCGTTACCTCTTGTTGTAGACACAATCTCTCAAATATTGAACAAAAATCAGCAAGGTGAAGTCCAGAACACAATGAGATATAGATACATTATAGATCTATAGATGTAAAAAATTACTATTTCCAAAAGTCTAACTAGACAGGAAATATAGGCTTTTATTAGCAGAAGTATTTTCAGAAAAAGGCAAATTAGATTTAGTATTGTATTAGTATTAGTAAGATAGTGAAAAGTAAAACCAGACAAGGCTGTCAGTGCACTAGTAGAACTATTCCTACGCAGTATTTCTGGCTTAATACAAATGTCATCAAACATTTAACTCAATTAGATGGTGATAGAGAGTCGCTGAAATATGTTTTAAAAGTAGTGTTATTTTATGGAAGAAGCCAGAGATTTTAAATACTTACCTGAAGTGGACAGTATCACTTTGAAATCTGAAACACAGTTTATCACATGTCAGAAATGCAGACCAAATAAAGCACAAAAAACACACACGGAAGAGAGAACATTGTACCTTAGAGAATAGACCTGAGAGACAGAAAATTGTTCCTCTTGGTTGGGAAAAAAAGCAATTGATATAGCCTAGACTAGAATTTTCACTTCCTTAAACTAGCCTTTCTATAAGATACTAAGATTTGCAGGTAATCTGTGCTGTTGAATCCATTTCCACCAGGTATGGCATAACCATCAAGATAACATTTGACAGTAGAATACAATTTCCTGAACAATAATTGTAAGAGTTGTGTTTTAAACACAACATAGGTAGTGACGGAACACCAATCTCCTTAACCAGTGTATGGATAAAAACATCAAAGAAAAGAACAGGTTTGAAAAGGACCTAAGCATAACTCTGATGCATATTTAAGATTACAATCTTAAAACAAGAGCTCTGATAGAAATGAGTTGGCACCACTGAAAATGTGTTCACTGTAATTAAACAATACTATCCTTTTAGAAATGACGGACAGAGATGTAGAGCCCTGATTAGGGTATGTGGAAATTACCACCAACTCCTGAAGTGATATAGATATTTGCAGTGTAAAGACACAGATCTAGATAGGATTTTAGAATCGTAGAATGGTTTGGGTTGGAAGAGATTTTTAAAAGTCCAATCCCCCTTGTTGTGATGTATTTGCACCTTTTGGTGTGCCCCAGCCAAACCATCTTCAGTTATTAGCAAAAAGAGAGGCGTGTAGGAGAGCAAGAACAGGCTTTAGGCAGTCCCTTGATGAGTTGCAGCTGTTTGGAGCCAGGTGCTTCTACTAAAGACCAGAGACCAGCTGACCCTCAG